>JADBJO010000061.1:1167500-1182500 GCA_016801955.1 Conus betulinus
ATTGATGTCGTTTTAACAGAATACTGAATTTATTTTGTTCTAAAGCAGCAGAAAATGCTGATTTCTTCCTTTCTTCAGTAGTAATCGCAAAGCCATGACAATTATGTTACGATATGGGGGGGGACGAACGCATGGGGGAAATGTAGTGAAACTTTCGGGAGATGGGTTACAGGTCGTTAGATGCCCTTGAAGTGAAGTGCTTGTGCTGCCTGCTGGGGAGAGAGAGTTCTAGTCCCATGCTGGTTTCCAACAAACTGTCACCTCCGCTTGACTTTTCAACAAGCTGACAGCTTCGCCGGACTTTCCAACAAGCTGTCACCTCCGCTTGACTTTCCAACAAGCTGTCACTTCCGCTTGACTTTTCCAACAAGCTATCACCTCCGCTTGACTTTCCAACAAGCTGTCACCTCCGCTTGACTTTCCAACAAGCTGTCACCTCCGCTTGACTTTCCAACAAGCTGTCACCTCCCCTTGACTTTCTATCAAGCTGTCACCTCCGCTTGACTTTCTATCAAGCTGTCACCTCCCCTTGACTTTCTATCAAGCTGTCACCTCCCCTTGACTTTCTATCAAGCTGTCACCTCCGCTTGACTTTCTATCAAGCTGTCACTTCCGCTTGCCTTTCTATCAAGCTGTCACCTCCCCTTGACTTTCTATCAAGCTGTCACCTCCCCTTGACGTATCAAGCAGCTGTCACTTCATCTTTGTATTACCAACAAGCGGTAACCTCCCCTTGACTTTCCACCAAGCTGTCACCTCTTCCGAGCTTCTCCCCGTTGTCCTCAACATTTTCCATGTTCCCGAGTAACCTTGAGACACAGGGGCGATACGGCGGGTTATCGGCCCTGGCAGCAGATGGCATGCCATTGTCACGTGACCCCGGTTTATCGTCCTCAGATAACCGGTCGCTGCCTCTTCGCCAGACAAGCGTCTGTATCAGCAGCAGCCTTGTTTTATGGCTGGTTTGTACACCCACACTCAAGCTTTGACTCAAGGGGGCTGCCCGATATCAGAATCAGACCGCTCACGACGTTTCAATCCTTGAATGATACGTTACGTGACGAATATGTTTAATTAAAACATTACAGTTTAAAAGATCGTTGGCGTTCCTATCACTCTGTCTCAACTGTAGATGGAAAGAATTATGTCACTCGGTCATGATATTGGACGGGGAGAAACCGTACAAATTTAGATTAGGGTAGGCATTACACAGTGAGGCACCACTTTGGTTACTAAAGATAGGTCATGGAAATGAACAAGTGTATGTCACGTGACGATAGTCTTCCAGTTTTACTTTCCTCTCGTGATTGGCTTGCCGTGTTGACGTGTATTCTGTGAGTGGAGAATATTTTCACATCTCATTCTGCGTTCAGCTTTCCTGCCGTGGCAGACGGTATACCAGTTACTGACAATATGTATCACAGTGCTTAGGGTGCTTGTCAGTTTTCCTTTCCTGGTGGATGGTATGTCAGTTGCTGACTACGTGAGTATTGAAGTGCTTACGGTGTTTGTTCAAAAGGTGATTTGGAACAAAAGGTGATACGGGGCCTTTGCAGAGCTGTCAACACATTAGAGAAAAGTGCGGCAATGTTTTAGTTTACAGGCCCCCTTTCGTGTCGATCTCATTGGTTTGCACTTTCATGAAGAGAGAGCACTCTGTCCATGAGAACGACGACTAATGACGTCGACACAATTGGAAGCTTCGATACTAGGACTCTTCTGAAAAAAAAAAAGAACTGAACTATTTACAACTTATATACATTATTATTATTATTATATTTTTTTAAAGCATATTAACTACTCTAGTAATATCCTTAAAGCTGATCAAACTGGGTCGTGCTGAGAGCAACAGACATGTCCAGAAATTCATGACCCAGAGATACAGATGAACATTAGTGATAAACAAGGGCAAAAAAAAAAAAAAAGGTATAACAAAAGCTATATGGGCAAATAAACACCATAGAATAGACAGAGAGTATCCACTGTGGACAGCGAATGCCGTCTTACCGGATTTTAACCTCCCTGAGGGCTCGCCATTACAATAATGTGTATGACAGTTAAAGTTTAAAGACTTTGAAGAACGAAAGACAAGAGAATGGACCACGAAAGTAGGAAAATGGCGAATGAGAGTAAAGAAAGATTAAAAATAAAAAAAAAAGACGGCAGAGTTAATGAGGAGTGATAGACAAGAGGAAAATACTTTCAGACTTCCCAGAACGCAGGGATACAAAATGTTCGGTACGAGGCTCCAGCATTCTAACCTGTCAAACAAAGAAAGGGGTCCCGGTGGAATACACGCTCACCTTGAAACTGGGGGTGTTCCGGGTTTGCGGTTTGAGTCTAGTTAAAAGAACTTTTTCCCCTCTCCCTCTTTCCACTAGTCCACGTCATACCATACCATACCATACCATACCATACCATATACCATACCATACCATACCATACCATACCATACATACCATACCATACCATACCATACCATACCATACCATACCTAATGTAAGTGAAATTCCCCATAAGGACCAAGTGTCAATGTCTTTATCGTGTTAAATGCGATATGGTTCACTTTGATCGAACTCTTCTCAATTCAGATAGTTCTGTGAATGTATATGGGTTTTAATGATAATAATAATTATGGTATTTATAATGCGCAAAATCTCGATAAAATGAACTCTAAGCGCAAGGGAAAAAAGTCTGTACACACACACACACACACACACACACACACACACACACACACACACACACACACACACACACACACACACTCACGCAGACATACTCACACACAGCTGCACATGTGTTATGACTCTAAACAAAGGAATAGAAAGGAAAATCATGTACAAAATAAGTATTAAACCATAGATATTAATGTACACACACGCACACGCTGTGGGCGATATGGCTCTAAACACAACTAATTCAAAAAGAAGAAACAACATTATGTACAAATATTGATAGATGCACTCCCCCCTCCCCGCACACACACACACACACACACACACACACACACACACACACACACACACACACACACACACACACACCAGCACTCACACAGACACACGCGCACACACACACACCTACATGCGTGTCATAAATCTAACCAAAACTATCGAAAGAGAGGGGAAATATATGCATTTCAGGTTCCCAAGCCGAATTGGTACAGGCTGCAGTGGGAGTAGTGGAGTAGTCGTGGAGATGACTATTAGGAAGAAGAAAAGAGATGAGTTTTAAGAGCAGTCTTAAAGGAAAAGAAAGTAGGCAGCTGACGAATAGAGAGTGGAAGTTTGTTCCAGGAGAGTGGGCCAGAAACAGAGAAGGCACGTGGGCAATAGGTGCTGAGTTTGGTACGTGGAATCCGGAAAGTGAGAGGATCAGAGGAAGACCGGAGGGGGCGTGAGGGTGTGTAGATATTGAGTAAACTGGTTGGTTAGATAGTCGGGGGCTGCGTTGTTGAGGGACTTGTAACAGATAGTGTCAAGTTTATGGTGTGTGCGTTTCGATACAGGAAGCCAGTGAAGTTGTGACAGAAGAGGGGAGATGTGGTCAGCCTTTTTCTTCTTGAGTACAAGGCGTGCGGCATTGTTTTGAATGCGTTGTAGGATGTGAATAGAGGATTCAGTGACACCAGAAAGGAGTGAGTTGCAGTAGTCGATACGAGACTGAAACAGAGGACAAGTTTGACAGTTGCTTCGGTAAAAAAGATGTTTTCTGATCAAGCTGATGCGACGAAGGTGGTAGTAGCAAGATTTGGTGGTTTGGGTCACAAAGTTTTGCATAGAAAGGGTAGAATCAAGGTGTACACCCAAATTCTTGGCGGAGTCGGAAATTGGAATGGATGTGTTGCGTAACTGAAGAGAAAAAAGGGGGGCAGTTGAGAGAGCTTTTGACGTGTGCTGATCAGAATTGCTTCTGTCTTGTCGTCATTGAGCTGAAGTTTGTTGTCTGTGTTTGTTTGTCTCAACACGGAGTTTTAACTTTGTGAATTTTCCACAGCCGTGATTACAGTCTTATAAAGTGCCCGCAACGTGCACGTAGTAACTCTTGAAAGCTGACACCTTGTGTTGGTCAAGCGCTCAGTCCTATGTCCGCAACACTGAGAGCAGAGAGTGGACAGATTAGAACTGGGATTGTTGGTGTGCCCATATCCACACACAAACGCAGGAAACCATGCCGGTTAATCAATAGAAATGAGCCAGTTCACCAAACAGCCAACAAACCAAATACGTTCCTCACCTGGACACGTGTCTTTACTGTTTGTATTCTTTCTTCAGTGTTGTGTGGACCCACTCGCAATGCAAGGAAATAGGGTTCTGAGCCATTCCGCCATTTTAGCCTCCCACTTCACCCGAAGATAGGCGTTTCGATTCGGAAAAAAAGAGTACTATACCTTCCTTTTGGAACTGTGCAGTACCAGACAGATAGTGATAGTTGCCACAGATCAGATATTAAGGGGAATAACGATTAGGCCTACACTATAAAAAAATTGGTCACACGAAAAAAAAAAAACAACAAACATTTGTAACTCATTTGCACATGCTGCAGACATTGCAGAGAACGTTTATCTATTTTTTTTTAAAGAATGATTTATTTGTTTATTTATTTTTTTGTTTGTTTGTCTTTCCTTTGTTCAGTATCATTTTGTAATGCTGATCCTAGTGGAAAGTGTGGATGAATGTTGACTGCCAAGAGGAAAATACGACTGCAACTACAATAACTACATCGTCGTTAGTAGATGTCTTTGGTAATGAAGGTAGGCGTGAAGCAAACGAACAAACAAAACCACACACACATTTCGTTGTTTTACTGCTTTGCATTTTACTTAAACGTAAAAAAAAAGAAGTATATTCATGCGATGCACTGCATTTGCAAATGAATCTTTTGGTCACAGTTTACACTTGTCGCGATAAAAATCAGGAACGGAAACTTTCGCTGCCAGGAAGCGGTCATACAAACCAGAAAGCATTACCACCTAAGCTAGGATGACATGAGCGACCCAAATCTGCGCGCTGACTCGAATACAACATGTGCGGCCATGTGGCAAGATGGTCAGCTGATTTCATTGGCAGGCACCACGCACCGCTTCACTCGAGCTCCGGTGCTTACAATGAGAACTACGGAAGACTGGTCAGCGTTGGCGTCTGTGCTTGTGTGTAGCCTACAAGCGTCTCGCTGAAGATTTTCAGTCTCGCTGAAGAAGATTTTTCTACTGTGTGAGTATGCATGTTGAGGAAACGTCTGATTCCAGTGCGCCTGTTGTGATATGTGAAAACAGTGTATTTCCCTCCCCCCCCAGCCCCTTCCATGTCGGGCGGCGTACGTCCATTCCTTGCGATTGGTGGAAAGAGCTGTCGGCTTTCGCCTGTGAGTCCACCTAGAATCAATAATCATTCCCTGTTTATATCCGTGTCTGTTCCACAGATGATATCCCGAGGTTGAAGTGAAAGAGTCGTCACCATGCCTCTGCTGGGTCGCAAGCTGCGGGTGCTGACATCAGAGAGCAAGTGGCTGGGGTCGTGCGTTCAAAACTCTCCGGCTGCCGTCAGCAGGTGCACAAGTTCAAAGTTCGGGCAGGTGACGTCACTTGGACCGTGTGTCGCAGCCACGCCGAATTCAGAACGTTTCTAAAACGGTAAGAGAGAGAGAGAGAGAGAGAGAGAGAGAGAGAGAGTGTGTATGTGTGTGTGTGTGTGTGTGTGTGTGTGTGTGTGTGTGTGTGTGTACGTGCATGCGTCCGTGCGTTAGAGAGAGAGCGCGCGAGCGTGTGTGTGTGTGTGTGTGTGTGTGTGTGTGTGTGTGTGTGTGTGATTTATCTGCCTGCACGTTCCTCTTTTTTTCATTTGTACATGTCTACCTGCCGTTCAATTCTTTTGTCTGTTCAACTCTTGACTTTTTTTTTTTGTCCTAAATGTTTGTCTCCTTGATGTTTGCCATGTCACCTGTAATGGTCTCTGCTCTACTGTGTGTCCCATTAGTCAATGTGTGTGTGTGTGTGTGTGTGTGTGTGTGTGTGTGTGTGTGTGTGTGTGTGTGTGTGTGTGTTTCTCCATTGTCTTGTCTCTCTCTTTATTGATAGTCTGCCCTTTGACCCGCGTCTCTGCGTTTTGTTTTGTTTGCCTTTCCGCGTGCTCAGACCACACGCCACACATTTAATATTAAACTGATAACGGATCATAAGAACAACTCCCACCAATAACTTCCCTTGTTCTGGGCGATTTTCACCGGTGAAATCACAAACAATCTTTAACATTTGACCTTCCCCTTATTTGACACACATATCAGGCCTTTGTACTCACCCGTGACCCTATCTCTGCGCCTGCTGGTTTCCCCAATATAGTCCCATGCTTTCGATTTTAATTCATCTACTTGATTTTAATTATCTACTTGGAACCATCTGGCTTGTACCTTGATGACCTATGAAAGAAAATGAGGAGAATCGACTTTCAGACACAAAAATTCTCAAAACGATCTAACTGCGCCAGTCTATAAATACTCGACTCGTTACGCAAGGCCTTGGCGCAATAATTTGTGGTATGCAGCAGCTTCATCTGCTGAAGTTTATGAACTTCCTTTGGTATCTGTGATCATACGCACGCGTTAGTTTGTCTTCCTGTTCGCTTCTCTTGTTTGTCACTCTTATCTTCGCAGTTGTCCCTTTCTTGTTTGTCTTCCTGTTCGCTTCTCTTATCTTATCTGATCTGAAACACAGTTGTCCCTTTCCTCCAGAAAAAAAAGGGAGGGGAGGGGGTGGGTGGGGAGGGAGTGAGGGTGGTCCTGTCTCTGCCGAAGAACATCAACAAATGAGAGAAAACACGATTTTTACTCAGTAAGACTGTCGTTTTCTCATCGTCTCTCTTCAGAAATTTTGCTTTCGTTCTTGGTTGGAGACAACCTGAGAGGCTTCAACTGCGTGATGTTAATTTAAGCTGCAGGCACAGCGACACGGAAACATGGAAGACCTATGGGAGAAAAGGGCGGAGGGCGTAGACAGGGGAGTGGGCTGTCTCTTCAATATAATTTTCGTAGGCCGTCCAGTCTTGCACACCTGTCCGTGTCAAGCACATATCGTCGCAACATGTGGCATTTACATGGACCCATCAAAACGAAAGCGCTGTGCACAATCATAATCAATGAAGTAATAACCACTGGAGAGAGAGAGAGAGAGAGAGAGAGAGAGAGAGAGAGAGAGAGAGAGAGAGAGAGAGAGAGGTGCTTGTTACCCCCCAAAATAAAGACTTTAGTCTTACAGTCTTTCTGCCATGCATACATCATTATAACACAGTATTCCTGCTAACAGATCATCACGAAAACACTGATTAGTCACAGGCCGGTACAGTAATCAATGAATGATCAGAAAAAAAGGGGGATGTTGGAATGAGGGGGTTGGGAAAGAGGCGGAGAAGAGAGTGAGGGAGAGAGGAAGGAGGAGGAGGATAGGGGAGGGGGAACAGGGTAGAGTGGGGGGGAGGATGGAGGGGGTGTGAAAGCTAAAGGACACATTTGAAGGCGAAATGAGGATGTCACTAAACGCGTGAACTGACTGAAGATCTACCTTGAAATGCCTGTTTTCGGCGTCTGATATGATGGCACTCTCTCTCTTGCACCCCCCCCCCCCCCCCCCTCTCCACTCCAACGCCCTCACCTCTCCCTCCTTTCGGGTCCTGCCCCCACCCTTTGTTCTTTCCGTTCACCTTATCCAATTTATCGAGGGAATATTTTTCAGTCCGCCGTGCAGACTGGATTTATTCGTTTTCCACTGTCAACGGTGGTCAAGGGGACTGTTACACCACTGAGACCCCTCCCCGCCCCCCCCCCCCCCCCCTTTTTTTTTTTTTTCAAGCGTCATTAGTCCGTTGTTACCCTCTTACCCATGGGTGTGTCAAACTGGAGAAGATGAGTGGACAGGCGTGATCTATCTCCCTCTCGTGTCACAATGGCGTGTGTGTGTGTGTGCGTGCGTGCGTGTGTGTGTGTGTGTGTGTGTGTGTGTGCGTGTGTGTGTGTGTGTGTGTGTGTGTGTAACAGTGTGTAACAGAGAGAGAGAGAGAGAGAGAGAGAGAGAGAGAGAGAGAGAGAGAGAGATGAGAGAAAACAGAGATTTAGAGAGTGTATCCGTGTACGCGTGGTGTGTGTGTGTGTGTGTGTGTGTGTGTGTGTGTGTGTGTGCGTGCGCATGCGTGTGCGTGCGCGTGCGTGCGTGTGTGCGTGTGTGTGTGTGTGTGTGTGTGTGTGTGTGTGTGTGTAAGCAACCGCGCGCGCACGTGTGTGTGTGTGTGTGTGTGTGTGTGTGTGTGTGTGTGTGTGTGTGTGTGTGTGTGTGTGCGTGCGCGCATGTTTCCCTTCTGTCCTTGTCTTTCAATAGTTCCTTGGTGGATGGTTTCAGCAAGACCGTTCGATCTTTTTACGTGGTCACACCAGCGATGTTTTCCTGTCTAATTTCCTGTCAGATTTTATGTTCCGTTGACCGGCTTGATGGTTTTGCACATTGTTCATTGGCGAAATGATCAGTATATCTCATGCTAAGAGTCTTGCAGGAACACCTTGTTTTCCACGGCCAAACAGACATTAATACACACTTTCAACCGTGATATGGCGTCCATGGCCTACTGAGCCTACAACATCACTTGAGATAGCCGTTATAAAGTAAGGGAAGTAACTGCTGTGTATATGCTTGATCGACACTATGCAGTTCCCCCTCTCTTTGCTACCTCGCCCGGCAGGTAACGGCTCTGTTGACGAATTAGTAGTGCCAATTGCGAAGTTTACGGGATTCGATAAACGATATAGCCCGACACATTACTGATATCATATTACATTAATAAAAGTGCCAGAGATGAAAAAGATGAACGTATATTTTAACAAGCTTGTTGGATTCAGCTTCCTTCCCTTTAAAATGCACTTTATCATAAATATAAGCAACGTAAACGTTGTGTCACATGCTAGAGGACAAAAAAGAAAACGTTACCAGCCGCCGTGGCGAAGTGGTTGGCGTCGCGGACTCCCGGCTTGGAAGTCATGGTGTCGATTCCCATCAGAGTCACGTGAGATTTTTCTGCTCCGACTGGCTCCTACCCAGACTTGAGTTTGCTGCGGACTCAGTTGGGAAGACTGGGACCACACAGTCGAGTTTCATCCACTTGATGGATGCGTCTCTGAGAGTGCTGCTCAAATTTCCTGACCAACACTGCAGGTGTCTGTATCTCTGGAGCCTGGTTGACGCCGGGATATATTATGAAAGGAAGCGTAGAGTACAGCCCTGTCATGCAGTCTCAGACCGGAATGGAAATCCGTAGCATCATCTTAATCATCCTCATTCTCATCGATCAACATAAAAAAAGTCTCAAATTCTGTGGCCCTTCATGCCCTGCTCTCATGGTGACCTCAGTTTCGATGTCCTCGCCACGTCTGTGGCCTTGGTTTAGTTCCGTCGGGGTCACCGGTATCGGCGAGTTCCATAGGGGGCGGTCGTTTGACTGAGGTGGTGGCGCCCTCCGGAGGGAGAGCTCACTCACGCCGGCTCCACGACTAAGCAACTATTGTCACAGTAGGGGGGCTTAGTAGGTGGTGTCCTGCGCGCATGTTGGATCAGAACACGCGCCACGGAACACCACTGAAGCGACGCGGTAGCAGTGCAGTTGTCTCTCAGGAGGTTGCCTCTTTGACGACTTGACATTGACTGCTTCCCGTGGACTGCCGGGGCCGGGGCTGCGGTGGGACTGACCGGGCTGTGGCTGTGGACGGATTGCCGGGATGAGCGGCGTGGGTGCAACGCCACTGACGTGACACAGAAGATGGGACAGAAAAAAAAAAGAGAAAACTTTCCTGAGTATGCACCACCATTATTTTCCTTTCTTTCTCCAAACACCATTAATTAATATAACGTGCCATGTTGGGTAGCAATCCTGTTCAGTTCAGTCTCTCCTCCGACTCCGAAACATCACTGGAAGTGATTCGCCAGCCGCTTAGCATGACAGAGAAATGACTAAACGAACAACTAAACCAGAGAGGCATCCTGTAGACCTATAGAGCAGACTTCCACACAAAAGCTACACCAGAGAGGCATCCTGTAGACCTATAGAGCAGTCTTCCACACAAAAGCTAAACCAGAGAGGCACCCCGTAGGCCTATAGAGCAGACTTCCACACAACAGCTAAACCAGAGAGGCATTCTGTAGACCTATAGAGCAGTCTTCCACACAAAAGCTAACCAGAGAGGCATCCTGTAGACGTATAGAGCAGACTTCCACACACAAAAAAAACTAAACCAGAGAGGCACCCTGTAGACCTATAGAGCAGTCTCAATGAACAGCTAAACCAGAGAGGCACCCTGTAGACCTATAGAGCAGTCTAAATGAACAGCTAAACCAGAGAGGCACCCTGTAGGCCTATGGAGCAGACTTCCACACAAAAGTCCATGGATTCTGAACCCGCCCCGTTTTGATCGGGATCTGTATCAAAATTTGATCGTTCTTCCGCGGTTGGCCCAACTCTCTGTCTTTCTACCAAGTCATTTACATCTATCTATTCAGTTGTTTTTACGTACTGTTGCTGAACAGATGGTAGTTCATCATCCTTTGGTCCTGATTTGCACTACTTTTTGTACTAATGCCCCGTGCCCCGTTCTCCCCCCCCCCCCCCCCCCCCCCCCCCCCCTCAGTCAAAGGATCCAGTTAGGAAATTAAATACAGCATCAATCTGAATGCAACAATCAGTTCAATAAGCAGATACTGATACATTGCAAAGTAGGAGGAAATGAACTGATTAATAATTGAAAAAAACAACAAAACAAACAAACACAATTCCAACCAGACAAACAGACACAAAAAGCTTTGAAAAAGAGGTGTGAAATCCGATTAGTTAAGACCGTTTTATGTGATTTTTTTTTTTTTTACCAAGCAGTGGAAGGGATATAAATGAGTATTTTACCGACTAAAGAACTGGTATTGAGCACATACAAATGTATTCTGCCAAATATGGCAAGTAAGATCTCATGAGTTTAATATATAAATGGCGAATCAGTAAGTGAAGACGCAACCCAATACAAACTAAACAGCCATACTTATTTTCACTATAGCAGTCATACAAAAACATTTATTTGTCTTTGTAACCGGAATCAAACAAAAATGTAACTGGCCGACGGCGAAAAGGATGTATTTGACAGAATGAACGTTGTGTTTGACAGCAAGATGATCATAGGCCAAACGTTGGGAAGAAGTCTACCCTAAAGCGCAAATGTGGCGAAAGGCAGACTGCTGGAATTGAGTCATTTCGACTCACTCACACTTGAATTGAAACTAAGTTGAGGATAACCCTTTCTTCTACTCTTCCGATCTCCCCCCTCCTTCTTCTCACTTCACACCTTTCCTTCCTTTCCCCCATCAACTCCCCCCCCCCCCCCCCCCCCCCCCCCCCCCCCCACCCCCCCCCCCCCGCACTTCCTGCTTCCAGCTCCGTTTCGTCGCACGTGAACCAAATAAACAAAGTGCCTCTTCTGTCTTCCATCACACCATTTTAAACCTCTCGCCTTGTGTGTACGGTTTTGTTTAGTCTTGTTTTTTACACATCAAATAATTCACAATATTGATTACGTCTGAACTCGGCTTTCGCACATTTATATATAGCTATCACTTGTTTTATTTCATTTTTTAATACGGATGATGTCATCTCCCCCCCCCCCCCCCCCCTCTCTCTCTCTCTCTCTCCATATGCGCGCATACGCTCTTGCGTTTATTATTATGTGGGCGTGCAGGTGAATGTCTCCAAGCCACGGAAGTAAAAAAAAAAAAAAAAACAGTGGTGTTTTTATGACTGTATTCCAAACAGGCTTTCTATTCTGTTTCATTTCCTCCCCCCTCCCTTCCTCCCCCTCCCCACGCCCTTTCCTTTCTTGCATGTCGTAATCCGCGGTAGTTTTCAGCATAGTGGTACATTATTTTTTTTTTTTATCGGTTGAACGTCCTGCGTTCTGTGTACCTGCCCATCACATGTTGATTTCTGTTTCATCCAGGTGCTTTTGGAGGCCCGTTAAATTTTTCCTGTGCATTGTGAAGAAGCTATTTTCATGTTCATAGAGTATGGCATTCTTTGATTTCACAACAACGAACAAGCGTGTTTTGTTTAAATGTATTTTTTTGTTTTAATTTCCTTTCTTCAAGTGCGTTACGTCTCGTTCCAAGGATATTAAATTTCCTCACTGTCAGAGTCTTGAAGTTTCTGACAATTTTAAACATCACATGGAATATTCATATCGGACGGCTAAGCTTGCCAGATCAGTGATGTGTTATGAATGTGTGTGTATGTGTGTGTGTGTGTGTGGGGGGGGAGGGGGGGGGGGGGAGGGAGGGGGTTGGGTTGCGGGATGGATGGAGAGTTTGGTGGGGAGGAGGTTGTAGGGAGAGGGGAGAAGGGGTTTCAGAGTACACATCCTTCTTCCCCAACTCCAAGTTCCGGAAATAGAAAACCTTCAAACGCCCATGAAAAGGCGAGTTCCGGGGGGGGGGGGGGGGGGGGGGGGGGGGGGGGGGGGGGGGGGGGGGGGGGGGGGGGGGGGGGGGGGGGGGGAGAGCGGGACGGAAGCCATCCACCCCCCCTCCTCCTTTCAACACACAACACAGATAACATTTTTGACAGTGTACTGCCTCACCTCCTCCTCACTAACCGTGTCCCCACTCCAGTCTCTCTCCCCCTTTCCCCTCGTCGCGCGCTTATGTTAACAGTTTTCAGGGTAATGACTGTTTATATCAAATTTGGAAAACGATAAGATTTTGCCCAGTCCAGTCTCATTCACCCCGACATGTCTTTGGTGTTGTAGACCTTTAAACTTATGGTTTTTTTTTTTTTTTTAAAGAGTTTCTCCGCTTCCCTCCTTGCATGTAGACCCCCCTCTCTCCACTCCATTTCTTCCCACCTAGCCAGAGTGACACGCCCCTGCTTGGCTTAAAAAGGACGGTTGACCTGTCGAGAGAAAAAAAAATCCGACTGGCTTCTCCAAACAATTAAAAGGCGAGACCATTTTTTTTATGCCTGGGGGATGGGGGTAGGGTGGGGTGGGGGGTGGGGTGGGGGGAGAATAATGGTTCAGTGTAATTTGAAGAGGTTTCCCTTTTGACCACTAACTCTGAAAGGCAACAATGGTTTTGTCTTTGTCGAAGATCATGTAATTTTGAATAGAATGAAGCTGAAGTAGACACTAGATTGAATTTCCGTCTTGGATTTTCATCTCAGTCTGTTCATTTGTATGCGAGGTGAATCGCCGAATTCTGTCACTTGTTTACGAGCGATTTGGAAGAGCCGCGGAGCTTGACCGTTTCGCTTTCTTCGGTTCTCGAATGACGGCGAAGACTAACTAACCGTCTTGGTCAACGTGAAGACGACTGCTTCTGGAACAAAATGCCCGTATGGATGTTCTTTTATTTTGTTGAATATTCACGAGCGCTCATACCACCCACATGGAAGGACATTGTGGAAATCTGTCATCAACAGGAACAGGAACAGGACAAAAAAAAAAAAAAAAAAAAAAGCGCGCGCGTGTGTGTGGGGGGGGAGGGGGGGGGGGGGGGGGGGGGGGGGGGGGGGGGGGGGGGGGAGGAAGGAGACGGAGGGGGTTGGAAGGAATCGGTCACTGCGATGAAAATGAAAGACAATAAACGACTACGTTCATTTCAGTTCCTGGTGTTCTTGCAGTCCTGAGGACAGCCGAGGTACACGTTACATTCCAGGCTACAAGTGGCTCTGCATTGCATGCTGAGCCCTGTTTCTGTTTCCTGTGCTGGGGAAAGAAGTGTGGTAGCATGATAGACATGAGAGAGAGAGAGAGAGAGAGAGAGAGAGAGAGAGAGAGAGAGAGAACTATCACAGTTATTATCATAATATACCTGTTCCAGGAAAATCAGAGGGAGATAACGCCTGTCTTTTCACTGTAAATCGAGTTAACCCTTTCTCAGTTGAAAGGCCAATCAAACAGATCTAGTGAGTAAAATATCGGATTTGAATCACACGCCAGGGATAACGATCGGGGATTTCGACTGTCATTCCACGCGCACGTACGGCTTCACACCTACATCTGGGTGCTTTCTCTCTCTAACTGAACTCTAAAGCTGACTACTGTGGCAACACTGCTTTGGGCGTGCTCACCAGTGGCGTCTGGCAACACTGCTTTGGGCGTGCTCACCAGCGGCGTCTGGCGAATGAAAACGGCGGAGCCGCTCTCGCTGAACGCGAGCTCTAACATATATAGAATACCTTAGTTGCAGATTTCCGAACATCGGCTATTTTGATAATATTATGTCTTCTCATATATGCTTTGAGCGCTAAATTGACACGATTCACATGGAAAATGGGCGTGAAGTTACTAAGGTTGTAATCAGTATCACGCTGCCGGCTCTCTTACCCACCACTTTCCAGAACCGTACATAACTCTTCGCATTCAGCTTTCACCAAGTGTTCACTCCAAAAATGATAAAAAGGAAGTGGCGTCATGTGAAGATTTAGTGCAAATTTATTAACCTAGTTTTGCGATCCAAAAGGGACCGACAGTCTGAGGAGGTCACTGTTCTGGGTGTTGGCGGGGAATAGCGGAAACGTCACCGGAAGTGACGCGACAGGCAGACATCTCCTCTCTTTCCGGGGCTGTCGTCATTGTCTTTTTCCACCGTCCCTTCGTTTTGAAATTGAGAAAGACGGGAGAAGGTTCTGTTTTGTTTTGTTTTGTTTTTAATCTTAACTTTTAATTTTTTTTTTTTTTTATTTTATTTATTTATTTTTTTTTAAAGAAAGTCATTTTAATGCAAGACATGCACATTCACCCTTTAGCTGCGTTCTGTCTGACAGACGAATTACTCTCTCTCTCTCTCTCTCTCTCTCTCTCTCTCTCTCTCTCTCTCTCCTCTCTCCTCTCTCTCTCTCTCTCCTCTCTCTCTCTCTCTCTCTCTCTGTATGTGTGTGTGTGTGTGTGTGTGTGTGTGTGTGTGTGTGTGTGTGTGTGTTGCGTACTACACTG
>JADBJO010000061.1:1185000-1187500 GCA_016801955.1 Conus betulinus
TTTTGTATCTTTCCTGAAGAAGACCTGAGAGGTCAAAACGCGTCGTGCTTTGTCTTGTGTTTCCTTTGTTGACGCTTTTTGGCGGTGCATTATCACTAACATTTTTAATGTGTTTAGATTTCCGCCTGCAGTCGCCTCACTGTGCGACCATGTCTTGTTCTTTTATTGTTTCTGTCTTCATTTCATCTTGCATCACACGACAACGCCGCACTTGACAGCAGCAGCAATAATAACAACCTCCTGCCCCCCCCCCCCCCCCCCCCCCCCCCCTCCGCCCTCCTTAAGTTCAAAGTTCTGCCAAGTCATTGCTATGAAGACAATTTAGTTGTTGGCCTGCGCTTGTTTTTCCCCCACTATTAGATTGTTCGTCTTTGTATTTGTCTGACTTTATTCAAGTTTAAAAGGCTGTGCCAGTCTTGAATAAAAGTTACTCTGTGTTAGGTTTCCTTATGGGAGCAAAGACTACCCCACTTGTTTACTGTTTATTGTTTGCTGTATTTCCAACCTTCAATAAATCAACAGCCGAAAGAAAAAAAAATTCCAGCTAGTAGTACAATGAGCAAGTGCTGTATTACCACTAAGTACAAAAATACTGTTTGAGAAAAAAAAAAAAAAAAAGGCTACCAACGAAACAAACACAAAGTAACCTTTAACGCGAAAAAAAAAGTGCAACTTTTGTGTGGGCAGCCAAAAAGACAGGGAGAGTTCAAACACTGCTCGTGACGGGGTCTACGCAGCACTGTATACATCACCTGGTAAACCAGCCAGCAATTCACTACACACCATTGCCACATCACCTGGTCAGTCTGTCACAGACTGTCATCCAAGAACAATGACCACCAGCCATTACCCCCGTTTCATTCTCACTGAATACAGGAAAGTGCACGGCCACATGATAGTGTGGATCCGTAAGGACTTTAACCACGTCAAGAGATGCCTGTAACACTTCAAATCTCTGCACATGGATCCGTAAGGACTTAAACCACGTCAAGAGATGCCTGTAACACTTCAAATCTCTGCACATGGATCCGTAAGGACTTTAACCACATCAAGAGATGCCTGTAACACTTCAAATCTCTTCACATGGATCCGTAAGGTCTGTAACCACATCAAGAGATGCCTGTAACACTTTAAAATCTCTGCACATGGATCCGTAAGGTCTGTAACCACATCAAGAGATGCCTGTAGCAATTCAAATCTCTACACTGGAAATCTAACCTACGAAGAAGTGTGTGTCGCCTGTTCACTTTCAACACATTAGGAATCAATGTCCAGGATCTATCATGCTCTTAATTAGTTGAATTATCAGTACATATTATGTGCACTATCGGTGATTTATCATTAACTTTTCATCCGAAAGCCACTCTAGTTTAGCACATATAGGAGTCAGCCAAAATTTCTACTGAACTCAAAACAGATGTTCACTACGAGAGTACACAGTCGGTTGAATGGTACATAAACCAAACTATGAACCATTATTATGTCAACACCCACACCAAAATTAAAAAAAAAAAAAAACTTAACAAACAATAATCAAACGAAAAGTTAGTCAACAGAATAATGGGGAAAGGGATGGGAAAAGAGAGGTAAAGAGAGGGAGAGCGAGGCAGCAACGCCAAGTGCCGATTCACAAATGCCAAGCAGACGATGACTAGGCCTTAGGCCCTTGGCCTACTGCATCGCCAACAAGCCTATACTGCCTCCGCGAAGTCGTAAAAATAATGCGTCAGAGACCTTTCGTCTTTTAGCTAGCTTACTACACACGGAGTCGAGTCTACATCATAGATCTGTTTCATCCATTCCCGTCAAAACAGATCTAGGCCTAATGATTTATGAGAACAATACTCGGACAGATCTGACCTACATGACCAAAATATTCCGCCCATCAACCACCCTGCCAACTGAATTACTAAACGAAGCATCCCCTCAGTTAGGTTGAATATTTGTTATTAACAAAAGAACTAAACTCAGACTAAATACATTTCATGATATTAGTACACACAAGCATTTCAGAGTCAAGTTGCTCTTCATTCAGGCAGTGTACATAGCATCAGCCGTTTGTCCCAGCTGTCAGAGGGAAAAGGGAGGGGAGGGGGGGACTTTGAAATATGTCAAACTACACGCTTTAACGCTGTAGCAAGACGAAAAAACAAAAAAACAAACAAAAACAAAACAACAACAACAACAACAACAACAAAAGAAAGCTGACCAGTCAAGATTAAATTACTGCACTATATTATTGGCTCATGCTGTACGCCATGGCGATCGGGGTGGTCATTAGCAACATTGCTATGGGCTAGCATTTGCGTCAAAAGAATGCAGGGAGCAATGCATAGGCATACCGTGACTCATCGACTTTCCAGCTTCCTTCCCAAGCCGTTCACTCCCCTAGTTTTTCTTTCTTTTTTTTTTTTTTTTTAAAAATCTGTTGAAATGTCAGCATTTAGCAGAATCTTGATCCAATAAGTCGCTCACAGAATAAAGGTTATTCTACGACCTG
>JADBJO010000061.1:1195000-1212500 GCA_016801955.1 Conus betulinus
GTTCTCTCTCTTGAGGAAAGGTCTATCAGTTAAGACAACGAACTCGTCGAGATCGATGAGACGAAACGATCTGGACGAACACGAACGTGGATCAGTCGAGATCAATAAAGAAACACTCTTTCGTCTAAGTCCATATTCTAGTTACGTGAAGTGGTGGTAATTCGTTCAGTTAAAACGGCTTGAAGGGAAGGGAGGAGGGGGGGGGGGGGGGGGGGGGGGGGGGGGGGGGGGGGGGAACAGAGAGGAGATTTTTTTTCAAATGTTATTAATAGTTGTTTACATGCGCACACGAGTTTTCACATTCATATAGCCTGAGAGGCAACGACGTCATACAGCTAGACACACACACACACACACACACACACACACACCACACCACCACGCGCGGTGGTGCGTTCTCTATTATTGTGTTTCGCCCCAGTGACGTCAAAGGAGCTCTCCAAGCGGCACGATGGCTCCCAAGAGGTGGGGCCGAGAAGCCTGTCGTGTGAATGACCGTGTTGTGTACCCACATTTCACCCACCTTCACGCCTCGCTGGCTCCAACAAACGAGGTGCGCTTGGCCACAGAAAGGAAGAGTCGATAAAAATTGATTCAAACCTTTCTACTCCTCGTTCACCACCGTCTGTCTGTCTGTTTTGTCTGTTTTGTCGTCTGTTTACATGCCCCCCCCCCCCCCCCCCCCCTCTCTCTCTCTCTCTCACACACAAGGGATTTTGAATTTTGTCTGAATGTGGATGCGTGATACAAGTGTGTATTTTGGTTTGCATCCATAACCGCATGAAGAGAGAGAGAGAGAGAGAGAGAGAGAGAGAGAGAGAGAGAGAGAGAGAGAGAGAGAGAGAGAGAGAATATTTTATCGAAGTAAACTGGTTCACCTAACAACTACTTTACTCCATGCCTTCGATAAAAGAAAAAGTCACAGATAAATAACTTGGATCATGCCATTCTTCTTTCCACCCCTCCTCCTCTCCCTGTCCCCTCACCTTTGAAGAAAACTTGAAAGCAAAAATAAAATGTTTATGGCAAAGAAAAAGAACAAAAACAAGCAGAGAGAGAGAGAGAGAGAGAGAATTCAGAACTTTGTTCTGTTAGGCGGGATCTCCATGAAGGGGGAGGGGGAAGGGAGGGGGAGGGGAGTTTACACATAGTATGGCAATATACTCATGGAAAATAATTTAGCAAAATTTTGAACCTGGTCTGCACAATAATACGATCATAGAATGCATATTCCAAACATTCTTTGATTTTAATTAACTGAAAAGACAACTTGCTTGAATTTATCGCGGGAAACAACCAACCTATACTGTGACAATAGTCTCGCACTTTAAATGCCTTACACAAAGACAAATCGTGCTGTTTTATTACAGTTTGTTTCTAGACGTCATTAGCACGGACAAGTTGAACATGCAGTGTTATCTATGGTATTGCTATTCGATGAACTCTTGTTTACCTTTGCCCAGCCCTGTACAAATAAAAGAACATATGACATAATGGACTGATGAGACTGCAATCATTAAAATCTCCATAACAGCAAAAAAAATGACCCCAAATGTCGGAAATACCGAATCTAGATGTTATCAACAGACATTTCAAATGTCTGTCAAAGTGCTAGGCAAGTAATGTAGAGACAGCAAGGCACAGGGCTGAACAACATACAACGGATTTGAAACCAGTAATTTTGTTGACTATGAGAAAGCCAGTTTTTTGTCGCCTACAGTCTGAAAGGATGAGAGAGAGAGAGAGAGAGAGAGAGAGAGAGAGAGAGAGAGAGAGAGAGAGAGAGAGAGAGAGAGAGATTTACAAATATAATTTCTGTTGTTGTTTCCCGCTGTTAATCATTTGTAAGCAGGGCATGTTTTTTTTGTGATTAGTGTGTTTGCACGTGCGTGCGTGCATGTTTTTGTATGTATGAGTGTATGAATGTGTGTGTGTGTGTGTGTGTGTGTGTGTGTGTGTGTGTGTGTGTGTGTGTGTATGAGCGCGGCGCGCGCGCGTGCGCCATGCATGCGCATGTACATATTTGTGACTGTGTGCTGAACGATCGTTTGGTGTGTCCTTGCACTCTGAAGAGTACATAAATACATGCTGAAGGGCAGAGTAGGAGAGGGATCGACCAAGCGTATGGTCAAATAGTGGAATATGTCTGTGGGTGTTTGTGCACACACATGTGTATGCGCACACAACACCCTGACATGCAGACCAGCCTCTGAGTACACAGCGAACACCTTGCCGTACAGGTAGTGACACTGAGGCAGACTAGCCACACTCTTCACAAGAATTTAAGGGCAACCCCGATAGTCATGTATGGTCTTAAAAAAATCCTTGAAAAATACTTGCCATGAATTTTTGGGGTTTAGTGTCCTTTATCTTTGTTCTCGCCGATCATTTGAAAGACTGGATGAAACTTGAACAACACGTGGTATGAACACCAGCGCTGTGAAGACAAAGCTGATGGGCAGCCACAGCGTCACCACCAATACTACTATTTGTCCTCGGTCAACGGCTATAAAGTGTTCAACAGTTCACTTACGTGGGATCCATCATTAGTAAAGAGGCATCCAGACTGAAAACTCTTGCAAGGGCGGCAGAACAACATCAGCATTGTCCGAATTCACACCTGTGTGGAAGGACAGTCACATCTCTGTGAAACGTAAGGTCAGTCTCATTCATGCACCGGTGTATTCCCTCTTCCTGTTAGCATGCCTCAACAGCAGCGGATCTGGACCGAGTAGTCCAAGTCCTTAAAAAGAGCTGTTCACGCAAGATACTAAACATTAGACAGACTGATCATATCATCAAGAGACAGACTGGTCATACCACCAATAGACAGACTGACCACATCACCAATAGACTGATCATATCACCAATAGACAGACTGATCATGTCACCAATAGACAGACTGATCATGTCACCAATAGACAGACTGACCACATCACCCAATAGACTGATCATATCACCAAATAGACAGACTGATCATGTCACCAATAGACAGACTGATCATGTCACCAACAGACAGGCTGATCGTTTCACCAATGAAAAAGTGGTCAAACCACCAAGCATCACATGGAGTCATATGAAAATCTGCTGACATCAAAAAAAAAAAGCAAACTTTTCATATAACAAGATCCAATGTCCTCGCTAAAACAGTTTTCTATCTAACTGTTGAGGGAGGGAGACGAAGGGGGAAAAAGCATGAAAAAAATGTAGACCGACCACATTGCAGATGGATTAGAAAAACACTTAACAGCGACCCGAACCTTGGTACAAAAGGGAGAGAACCAGGAGACGCTGGTGTGAACAGTTCTGCAGTGTGCTGCCCAGTGACTCTTCACAGAGCGAAGGAGAGAAGAAGGCGTTTTGTTCCTGTGCACATGGCAAACAGCATTCTTTCAGATTTGTCTTGATGAGATACTATCGTAAGAAACTGTGCGAATGAGAAATAAAACCGTTTTCCTTCAAAAAGGGGTCGTACTTTAGAATAGCGTCGGCACAATCAGGAATAATGTGGATCCAAAAAACACAGGATTCATGTGCGCAAGCAGCCATGCAAGTTTGGATTGTGCGTATGACTTGGTATGAATAATCAGCTGCACATGACTATCATGTGCGCAAGAGGTCATACAAGTTTGGGTTGTACATGTGTGTTGATGTGCATAATCATCAGCTGCACCGGTTAGACAGAAAATCTTTCCAATACCTTTCGGGGCCAGAATAGCTCAGTTGACAGAGCAGCAGACTCGTAGTTTATCACGTAGTTGCGAGCCCTAATTTTTCCCCTGCGCCATTTTGGTACAGGGATATTTTCTCCACGGGTCTAACATTGGTTCTGACTCCATTTCCCGAAACATCCTTCGAATGAGACTGTGTAAACTGAGATTGAATGTGTAAACGCACGCATTACATCTTGCACACACTTAAAAATCCTATCACCAGTTTCCGGAAGAGAAAGGCAGCAGTTTGGCCGTTGGTTTGGATGACATGCACATAGCATGCAAGCTGGGTCCAGTTGAGGAGGAACACGGCTGATCTTCACAGGCTTCAATTTCCCAGCTTAGAACAGGTGCCCGGTAGCTAGCTTGCTAAGACAGCCATCAGAAGGCGACTTGAAATGAAGCGCCAGACCATCCCAGTGGTGGTGGTTCGAATCTCGGCTGACAAAACCTTTCGGACCGCAGATGGGCATTTAGGAGCTGTGACCTGTGACCCTTAGAGTGTGAGGAGTTCACGGGAGGATTTTTCTCTGACTACGTTCTGTTGTCAAGCTGTCCCAGAAGTTTCTTCGTAATATCACACTGGAATTTGAAGCTGGTCCTTATTTTTTGGTGGAGTATACATACACGTATTTTTGTGAAGAGTATACAGACACTCATATTCGATAGTTGAATTGATAGTCTAGAATAAAAATTCGCGAGGCTTGACTATGATGTTGGCTTCTTTATCACATTGTGAAAGGAAAATATGAATAGTGGGCGGTGTAAGGACGATGCACTGTGCGAGTTCATTCAGCCATTCATGTCGTCATTGATTCAGGCATCAAAAGCGAACCTCGCCCTCTTTTGGTGTTTGTAAATAACTCCCCAAAGTCGGGTATATAAGCTCTTGTCAGGGAAAATAGCTCACGACTCCTTTGCGTGTTGGGGCGATCGGGGGGTTACGGAGCTGGTGAGAGTCGTTAGTGGTGGGAGCCAAGGATCGAAATCTGTAACCGTCGTTGCCGTGTGGAGTCGCCTGTCGCGCAGTCGCCATGATGGTCTTGGCTCGATTTGTGAGTGCTGATTATTGCTTCATTGACTGACTGAACAATGAACGATTGGTTGATTGACTGACTGCTTAACTGACTGACTGATAAATGGATTGACTGACTGCTTAACTGACTGATAAATGGAAGATTCCCCCCCACCCCCACCCCCATTGTTTTTATCATATCAACTGGGAAAGTGAGTGAATGAGTTTACAGATTAGATGCCTGGCCGGATATTTTCGTTTCAGTGTTGTTTCCAAAGTGAGTGGCCAATCATTAGCTAACCTTTGTCGAAGCACGCGTTTGTTTTCGCGTGATGCATGTGAGTATCAGACTCATTTCTTTCTTAGCCCCCCCCCTTCATCTATTCACCCCTCCCTCCTTTACCCCCCCCCCCCCCCCCCCCCCCACTCTCACTCTTTCTTTCTCTTCTCTGTCTTAAAGCCTGAGAAATCATGTTCCTGCTCCTGTGTTCTCTTGAGCGAGTGCATGTAGCAAGCAGTCAGCACCGGGCCAGTTCATTTGCATGTGCAACATCTAACACACACACACACACACACACACACACACACACACATCTCTACAAAAAAGGGTCCGACCATCGGCATGAGTCATGTGCGTCCCCGCTGGCATCTTTCACTCCTCCCTCCTCCTCTTCACGTCCCCCTCCTCCCTCTCCTTCTCTCTCTCTCTCTCTCTCTCTCTCTCTCTCTCTCTCTTACGATTCGCTAGGAATGTGGATGTAAAGGATTTGGCCCCAGGGGGAGCCGCCGATTCAGCCCAGTTTATTGTGATAAATGTTTGTTGAAGAGGGTCCCGCCTCATTACTCCGCCCTGCCCCAGGCCATTCAATCGATGACTGGTTTCTCTTCACCCACGGTGGAGGGTTGGGGTGCTGTGAGGGAAGGGTGGGTGGTGGTGTGGGGGAAGATTGCAGGATCATGCAACGGACAGAATCACAAATGAGATGAGCGTGAACATGTATGTAAACTCACGCCCAACAATAGGTATAGAAAAGACACGGTCACGGACAAGCACGTCAGCTTTGCTGTCCGTGTCAATGTCGTTCTGACTGTCGGTTTGTCTGTAATGTTGTTGTTGTTGTTGTTGTTGTTGCTGTTGTTGTTTTTTTCAAATTTCCAGTCTACAATGGTCCTTTGTGACACGGGTAGCCCGCCTTGATTTCGCTACTTTCCATAAGTCCGCCACCAGCCCTCTGGCATACAAGACCTGTTTGCGGAGCTTGTCTTAAAATCATAATCCTTTCAAAGAATAGTTGCTGGTGGTCCCAAGTCTGAAGGAGTTGCCCCTGCTCAATAATTATCCTAACACATACCCTCTGATAACTCCGTCCACACTGCTGACCTCACAGCCGTGGTCATGGCATTCAAAGGAATCTACCAGACTGGCAATGACTTTCTCATCCCCTCGGACTCCTCTGCTTTGGAATCCATTGCTGGCCATGAACTCAATACCTTCTGTGTGACTGAAGTTTTGTTTAACTTCACAGCTCTCTGAAGTCTGATGATTACAGCGCTGTTCTCTTGACCATAGTGATCCTGCCACTGCAGGTGATCACACCAACAAAGGAATCTTCAGACTCCTTCCTAAAATTTCCATCGTCATTGACAAAATGTTTTATAACGTGTTTTTCCCTTTTCTATGATGTTCTTTTGCTTGGTTACATTACCTACCGTTATTTTACGTATCTAACAAAAACTAGTCCGTTAACTGTAATTCTGTTATATCTTTTAGATAAATCATAACGAAAAATGAATTTTAAACTTTGAAGATATGAGTCCACGAGCAGTTAGTATTAACATAGATTGTTGTATGAGTCGATAGAAAAACAGATGTGTGTTTTTACACAAACAATTGTCTTTTTGCCACAATGTTTGTTAGTTTACAATTTGCTGTTTTACGTTGACGTCTAGGTTAACTTTTAAAGCTAGAGCATATTTTCGTGTAAATGGTTATGTTCAGACCATCTGAGCACGAGTATATTCTTCTATAATCCCATTATTGTTAGTTAGCTTGCTAGCATGGCAGCTTTTAATCCTAATAAAATACCCTCGAGTATTTGTAACATTTTGGAAGCCCTTGATTCCTTCCTTTGGTATTGTCATATCATGTTTTGCCTTTTCGATGATTTTACAGATTATGTGGTTTTCACACACACACACACACACACACACACACACACACACACACACACACACACACACACACTAACACTAACACTAAAACCAGCGGAAATCCTTTGATTCATGTGTTACATTCACATCCGTACATTTCACAGAGATACTTCTTTCATTTATCTTAAGATGGCTTATTAAATAGACACTAAACCCCCGAAATAAAAAGATGGTTGACAAGTTTATTATTGGAGGTGTGAGTGGATCTAGGCCAAGAGAGAGACGGGGAGGGGGGAGGGGTGGGGGGTGGGGGGGGGGAGGGAGGGGAGAGACGAAAACCAACTCATGCAATAATTAAACATATCACGTGGAACATGAAGAATAGCGCAATAAATCACACGGAACTCATGGCGCACAAATTGCCTTTAGATGGGAAGAATAAAAACCAAAGACGTTGAATAAAGGCCAGCTAACTATGCAGAACTGTTGGTCATCCCTAACACGCGAGTACAGTGTTTCCTTTTCATTCGTTTCTCGGGGGTTTCTTTTAGCGCTCATACTTGTCTTCAGTTTCCCAGTTTTGGGGAGGGGGGTGGGATGGGGTGGGGGGGGGGATGGGGAGGGGGGATGCTGGCGAGAATTTCGACGACGGGGCGGGGAAAGGATCAAAATGACTCCAGGTTCCCCGGTTTCCTCCATCTACCACTCCCTTAAAAATCCACGGCTAGATTTTTGCTGAGATGTGAAAATACCGCCCTCCCCCTCTGTTTTCAAAACTCTGTCTCCCCCCCCTCCCCCCCCCCCCCCCCCCCACGACCTTCGTTGGCCATTTTCAAGTCTGGTTCTGTAAAGGTTTCAACCTCCTAAATTAATCTTGCCCCCCCCCCCCCCCCCCCCCCCCCCCCCCCCATGCCCTCATGAAACGCATGATTTACCACTGGACAGAGACAGCGTGTAGTACATGTCTGTCTGAAAAGTTCGCTCGGTCAGTCCAAACATTAAAAACTTCACAGCATGGCCCGATTATTCATGGACATTACTGACTGACGGGAAGGCTGAAGACAGTTGTGCCCCCCCCCCCCCCCCCCCCTCCCCCAAAAAGAAAAAGAAAAAAAAAGGATAAAGGTAAAGATTTTTGCATATCCCAGAGGGCTGAGCCAGTCTGAGCCAACAATCCATCTCCGCTTGAAGGATTGTTCTGGTATCAAACACCGTCACCATGTCAAACTTAACGCAGGCTATGCCCACTTTTCTAGCTCTGTTTGCCCGACTTTTTGTGACAGTGCAAAACTGTCATGTCGACTGTCTCTCTCACTTCCTGTGTAGCGCGCATGGTTGCTTCCGCTTCCTTTCATTCCAAGCCAAATCGCTTACCCTTCACAGTAGTTCAGTGGTGGTTGTATTTCTGTATTGTCTTCCGATCTTCTATTGTTGCAACGTGCACAATATTCTTTTTACGTGTGGTGCCCCGCCCCATATTTCTTGACCGCAGAACATGTTCGTGGCTGTTTTGAAAGACACACGACGCCATCCGTCTTCTCTCTTGTTAAGGATGTAACCTGAATGTAGCCTTTGTGGACGATGTAACCTTTGTGAAGGATGTAACTTTTGTTGAGGAAGTAACCTTTGTTTAGGATGTAACCTTTATTGTGGATGTAACCTTTGTTGAAGATGTAACATTGAGGATGTAACCTCCGTTGAGGATGTAAACTTTATTAGGGATGCAATAACATTTCCCTTGTTGGGGATGTAACCTTTCCTTTGCTGGGGATGTAACCTATTTTGAGGAAGTAACTTTCGTTTAAGATGTAACCATTTGTACGAGTTTGACGTCCTGAAAAGGCCCTGTGTTATTATGGTAGCAAAAACTACTTTTACAAAGTGTATACAAGCAGTCATGCGTACATTCAACAAGCCCAAACTATGGCTTGGTGTCCTATACCACACTGTCTCCATGTCAGTCAGGGCATGTGGGCTTAGTGGTGAGGGGACTGCTTCACGGTGAAGAATAATCTCCAGCAACGAACAAAGCACGGAACAGCAAGAACACAGAATTTGAAAACAGGCTTGATCTTAGCGGCTGTAAAATCGTGACTTCAGTCGCAGTGTCCTCTGTTTTCCATGTTCGCTCCAACAAATGCCTGCAAACACCATGACCAATCTGGAAGGTATACGTACTAAACTGAGAGAGTCAGGGGTGAATCTCGCGCGTCCTTTAAAGGACGCACGGTTATAAACCACGCCGTACGTACCCTACCACAATGGCTATGAATGGACAGAGCAGGCATGAATCTGTCACACGTCAGTCTCGGGTTTCACCGGGCGACGTTCGTTGTCAGTTTCAGGCAAGGGAGATCACCGAGGCATGGACGACGGTTCGGACAACACAATAGGGTCGAGGGGGGAGGTCGAGGGCTGTACTCGGACACTGGAGAAGAGGGTAGCGCTCTACAATGCTCTCCAGTCAGCAGAATGAAATGGCCACGAACATCTGCTAACAAGTGGGCGTTTTAAGGAGGGGAGGCAACCGGCGATGTTTTCAACCCATGAATATTTTATAGGTATACTTGGAAATAAACGAACAAATAAACAAAGCATACTTAAAAAACAAGCGAACCAACGAACAAGCGAAAAAGAAAAAAAAAAGAAGAAAGACAGAAAGATTGGCGGTCCACGTAATCAGTGAGAATCATTTTTGACCTCTACGTCGTTGTTTGCATTAATTATGAAGTCAATTTTACGCGGAAGAAAACTGGTCCAGACTGGATTCTATGAAATATTTTTTTCAGGTAAAAATTTCAACGATTGTTCCTGCCATTCAGAGGACTCTAGCAAAACAGTGGTTGAATACATTTATTAAAAAGAATATTCCATTTAAGCTCTAGCTCTTACAGACAACATGTATCGTTTTGGAATAAAACAAATTAAGCGAATTTTAAATGAGAAGAAGCTGAATTAGAAAGTGGACTGTCTTTTAATGGTCTTGAAGATTGTCTTCAACTGGATTGTTTATTTTTCGTCTGCCTGTTCCATTTAAGTACATAAATTGGGCTACGTTAATCGCCGATTTCTATAAAATTCTGTGCTACTGTGAAAAAAAAAATCGTCTGAATCGACCAGTTTATGCACGTTCACGTTATTTTATTTATTTACACACACACACACACACACACACAGAGCACCTGTGTGACTTTTCATCTCCCACGAAGGAAGCTTCGTCGGGAATATTCTCAAGGCAAAAAAGTAGAGAAAGGTGTTTCACTCGAACATAGTGTTGTGAACTCATCTGCCCTTGGTCAAGACAAAGTCATTTTGTTTCCAGTTCAGCCGACCACAGCGTGAAAACTCTGGTCGGTTTATTGGCCTACCGTCACATTGGGTCGACAGTCCCAGTCTTCCTAATTGATGTCCGGCAACCGCTCGTCGAGCTGAGACGTGGGTCGGTGAAGGTCGCTCTTTAAACGGATGTACTTTTAGTTCACGAAGCTAGATCATCGAGTCACACCATCTCTTCGAACTTTGTCTTAGTTGTGTACAATGTTTGAAAAAGCTGTTTCTATTTGAACGAACCATCGGTTTGCGGATCTATGTGTGGGGCTTTGGATGAAGCGTGACATGATTGATTTCGCCGAGATCGTCCGTGTTCTGACCTGCACGATCTTTTCGTTCAGTGTCAATGAGTACGTGTATTTCGATCTTTTCGTTCAGTATCGATGAGTTACGTGCATTTCGATCTTTTCGTCCAGTATCGATGAGTTACGTGCATTTCGTAGATCCTTGATTCACGAACATAAAAGGATTGCTCAACGTGGTTCTGGAACTGGTTGGGATCGCACAAAGGCAAGGAACCGTATAAAAACTCTCCTGTAACAGAAATCAGTTTGACAAACTCTCCTGTGATCGAAATGAGTTTGTGACTGGTTGACTTAAACCTGCATCCTCGATTCATGGTAAACATTTAAATGGGTGCGGGCAGAAATACTCAGCTTGAAATGCTATGGGAGAGAACTAAATTTGGAACACTCCTGTTCAAACCAATCCCCTGCTGAGTAGGCCTAACGGTATATCCCAGCTGCATTGTCTCCCTTGTGTAAAGATGAATCAAACTTCAACCAAAAATCATTCTGAAGTTCGTCATCACTCAGTGATTTCTAAATCGTGGGTCGGGGGGGGGGGGGGGGGGGGGGGGGGGGGGGGGGGGGGCTTCAGTTATACGAGTTCGCACACGGAATTCGGTTTACAGTCTCATTCGAAGCAATTTTTAGGGAGCGGAGTCAGAATCAGTAGTTAACTGCAAGGAATCCCACTAAACCAGAAGGATCCGCCGAGTCTGGAACCAGCAAGCCCTGTACCACCAGGATCACGAGTTCAGCACTCTACCGCCTGAGCTATTCGACCCCGGGGCCCCCTTTCCATTCCTGTATACGAACATTTTATTCGATATGGTCGTAATATTCAAGCTCACGGAGCTTTTTTAATGAAATAAGAGACGTTTGGGACAAAGAGACGGCGGCGGAAACAGATTTACAGCCAACTGAGAACAGGCCCAAGCTCAGCAGGCCCGAGCGTCAAACGTATCTCAGTCGAACACCAAGCAGAAACATAATGTAAATTATGGGAATGTTTTATTGAAGTTCTCGATCAACGGTCGTAGACTAAGACAACAATCTCTAGATGAGAGCAATAACAGAATTTCTTGGCCGCCAAACGAAGGAACAGACAACGTACAAAACAAACACAAGGCATTTCGACCTATTAGGTCTTTTTAAGCAGGACAAATAACGTTGAAAACGATGAAAACAAAGGACGGTCAGTCTGTCACACATCCAGACTAACCTTTGCACCCAGATTGAAGAGATAACTGTCTGTTCATGCTTTGTTTTTTCCTTGTTTTGAATGTTATTTTCCTGACTGAACAAGACCCAATAATAGGTCGAAACACGTTGTGTTTCTCCTGTTATTTATTTCTCTGTTCGTGTGGAAGCCCAGTTCTTCCGTTTTCCCCACCTACGATTCAGTTTCCGCCAACAGTCATCCCCCACGCTGAAACCAATCTGTGGATGGTCGTAACACAATGATCGTTCGAGTTCAATGAAGGTACAGTTTAAGGAACGTCGTAAAGTAGTGTGATGCCGACGTTCAGCTGTGTCTGTCAGGCAGTTCAGTCTTAAGTCATACTGGTTGTTTGTCAGATTACTGACACCGTGATAAAGACATGTTTTATCACTCAGTGTCTTCCGGACTGTGCTCTGTCCCTCTGTCTGTCTGTCTCAACCCCATCTCCACCATCACACACACACACAACACACACACACACACACACACACACACACACACACACACAGAGAGAGAGAGAGAGAGAGAGAGAGAGAGAGAGAGAGAGAGAGAGAGAGAGAGAGAGACACACACACACATACATAGACATACACAGACAGACACACACACACACATACACACACACAGATCCAAAGACACACCCACACACACGCACGCACGCATGCACATCCACGCCCCCCCCCCCCCCCCCCCCCCACACACACACACACACGAAGATCCAAAGACACACACACACACTCACTCACGCACGCACACACACACACACGAACACACGCAGAAATCCAAAACACACACACACACACACACACACACACACACACACACACACACACACACACACACACACTACACACACTACACACACACACACACACACACACACACACACACACACACACACACGTACTTTGACTTCCACCGTGTTCCGGCTGTTAGAAACCCAAGAGGTCCACGAGACAACCGCGTGCTCGCCTCGCCGCTGGGAACAGACTAAAATAAAACGGTGAGGAAAAGCGACGGATAAGAAAGCGTCCCCTTTGGACATTTAGTACAGTTCACGACAGGCCGGTAGGGGGGGAACCTTACGAGCTCTCCCGAAAGCTAAGAGTCCATTGTGTTCGTACAGGTGTGTGTGAGATACCGCAGTGGTGAAGGCCTGCGTGGCAGGTACGGTACACTGTCTTCTTCCTTGTGTTTCTCCTTGGCTTGTACTGTTCACAACAGTGTGTGTGTGTGTGTGTGTGTGTGTGTGTGTGTGAGCTTTGACTGCGCTGTTGCGGATGAAAAGATCACAGGAGAAACGTGTGACCAGGTGGATACGTTTTCAGTGTGTGTGTGTGTGTGTGTGTGTGTGTGTGTGTGTGTGTGTGTTGTGTGTTTGTTTAGTTTTACGTCTTTTCACATGGCGTGTTTTCAGACGATTGTGTGATATTTGTAAATGATACACATCAAGATGAACATTGATATTATTATACAAATGAAAACATGATTGAAAAATAAAGCTTAAATCAGTGAACATGAACAGCATAAACAATGTTTGCTTAACAAATACTGAAATCTCATACTAATGTACCGATAGGACTGCGGAGTAAATATTTTGATACATTAGCCAAAAATGAATGATTAGAGGTCAGAGTCTTAAAATCATCAATTGTAGGATTATTTGGTAACTGAAAATTGGGTAGGTACTGCCGCATAGTGGGACAGTTAAATAGTACATGAAATGTCAAAAGTCTTTCCCCACATATGCATTTTGCAGTATCAACATATTTACATTTTAATGAATTATATTTAAGTCTAAAACACAAACTGGAAATTTCCCTTGGAAAAACATTCAACAAAGACATGCTGTAAGAGGTGTGCCAATTTACATTATAACCCACACGAGCTTTGGTGTCTTTTTCTAAAAGATTATAGCATTCCTTAAACAGACAAAGGAATATAAACGTTTTCACAACGAACACTTTGTCCTGCACCTCCTCTAGCTACTCTGTCTGCCCATTCATTTCCATAAATCCCACAATGTGATGGAACCCAAGTAAATGTTACACTGGAAACCCTTTTGAATTAGAAAATGTATTAGATGATTAATTTCAATTACTAAGTCACATCTGTCTCTAGACTTCATGGATTTCAGTGTGAATAAGACAGACTTAGAGTCAACACAAAAAAGTATTGGAAATATAACCATAGGAAGATTAACAATGTATCGAAGAGCCATGAGAATGGCTACCAGTTCTGCGGTGAAAATAGAATGACCTGCACCATATGGAACGATTTTTTTTCTTTCTTTAGACTAGGTATTACAAACCCAGCACCTGCCACATTAGTGTCAATAAGAGAACCATCGGTATATACCTTCAAATGGTTAGAATAATTTGAATGAACATGATGAGAGCGAAAAGAAGAAGCAGCAAGTAGATGAGGGTTATCACTCTTTTTTAGATCGTCATTGGAAAAGTCAAAATCTGCTCTGTTCAGTTCCCCATGGAGGAATTGGAGACGTAATCCAACGCTTACCTATATCTTTAGTTTTCAGATCTAATCTACTGTGAATATCTGATGTATAAGTGGCTATTGTTGTCAAAGATTTTATGGCCCTTGCTCTTTTTGGAAATTGAAGATCTGATCTAAGTGCGTTTTCATTCACGTTGACATTTTCAACAGCACTGCTTCTTATAATGTACTTAGCTGAAGGCAGTTCTCGATAATCGTTCAAAAGTAGAACACCAACCTCCCCATACGTAGCAATAGTCGGGGTGTGGACAGGAACTCCCAAAGCTAATTTATATGCTTTAGAGTCAATACTTTGTAATTTCTTCATAAGATATTTAGGAGCAGAAAAATAAACTTCTTGGCCGTAAGTCAGCTTTGATCTAACCAAAGATGTTGCAAGAAGAGTCAAGCTTTTAGTTTCTTTAGCCCAATTTTGTCTGCTTATAATTTTAAGCAAATTTAAGCTTTTTTGAGCTTTTGATAGACTGTTTTCAATGTGAAACTTCCATGATAATTTCGATGTAAAATAGACACCTAAGAATTTTGTTATGTCTTTGAACTGTAACTCAGCTCCGTCAATAAAGAAACTAGGTTATCTTCTGGGGGGTCACCAGCACTAAATACCATCATGTGAGTTTTTTCAACAGATAAAGATAAACCATTCTCTGTAAAGAAAGCACTTATCTTATCTAGTTCAGACTGATAACAGATCTGAATTTGTTTCAGTTTTCTGTTTGAAATAGACTTCAATTTTGCATCCAGCCAAAATACAAATGTCATCAGCATATTGAACAATCTTAACATTCTTTTGATATCTTCTTAGAAAGATCTGATATCATAATACTGAAAAAGATAAGGAGCAATGATGGATCCTTGGGGAACTCCCATATGTAAATCTCTCTGGGAAGAATATGCATTTTCAACTCTTGTTTCAATAGTTCGACAGGAAAGAAAATCTTTTACAAACGAAAACATTCTCCCACAAATACCTGCTCTTTTCAGTTTAAATAACAATTGAGCGTGCCACACTTGATCGTAGGCTCGTTTAATGTCAAAAAATGTTGCCAGCACATTTTGCCTACGAGCAAATTGGCGTTTTTATTTGGTAGATAAACTTACCAAGTGATCCGTTGTAGATCTTCCGACCTAAAACCAGCTTGATGGACTGGAATAACATTGTTTTTATCACAGTAGTGAATTAGGCGAGCAGTTACTATCTTTTCCATTAATTTACATGTGTGTGAAGTAAGAGAGATTGGCCTGTAACTGTTGACATCTCTACAGGGTTTGCCATTTTTAAGTATGGGAACTATAATTGAATGTTTCCACACGGCTGGTAATTTACCTTCACTCCAGCATGTTTCCATAATTTTATGAAGATACTGCACCCAATTATCTGGTAAATGTTTCAGCATTTCATGGAAATTCATCATCACGGCCAACAGCTGTTCTTTTATTACTTAGTGTTGAGATTCCTTCTTTTAGTTCCAAAAACGTAATAGGAGAGTTGAAGTATAAGTCATCGTTAGAATCTGGATCTTTAATTTCTAGTTTAGCTTCCTGGTCCTGTCTGTAAGACTTACATTTTCTTGAAAGACCTTCTAGTCTGCTGTTTACTGAAAAGATATCAGCAAACTTTTCCGCTTTTTGATAAGCTGTTGGAAATTTATTATCTTCAAATGTTACTTTACACTTAGGAGTGAAAACCCCGTGCTTCATATATCGAATTTTTTCTTCCATATTTTACTCCTATCTGAAGGAGAGAACTTACCTCTTCCTCACAAAAGCTTGACCAATATTCACACTTTGCTTTGGCTAATATTTTGTTATATGCTGATTTAGCCACCTTTGAATCTCTGAGTTTAGATGGAGGTCTACTGCATAGATAGATTTTATACTTAGAAAATCTTTTCTTGTTTTGCTCTTTCACACTCGTCTGTCCACCACAAGTTCCCTGCATATTTAGATGTAGTAACACACGAACATCTGGGAATAGAAGAATCAGCCGCGTGAAGTACAGATCTTGTGAAATGATCATACATAAGATCCACGTGTTCATGTTGAGGAATGTCAGTAAAAGATGTTAAAATTGATGTAAATTTATCCCAGTCTGCTCGATTGTAATTATATTTTCTGATTTTATCTTGTATTAAATTAACAGGATCCAACTTTTCGTTTAACCTTATATGTATAGGAAAAGTGATCACTACCTAGTGTATCAGGAGAAGTTTCCCACGTACAGTCTGGAGCTAATTCAGGGGAAATGAAGGAGATGTCAATGGCTGATGGTTTATGATATTCTATATCTGATATTCTTGTGATGTCACCATTATTCAATAAGTACAAATTTGAATCCACAACATTTTCAACAAATCGGAGGTTTGTGGTTCTTTTACAACCATCGTCCCAGAGAGCTGAATGCGCATTAAAAAATCGTGTGTGTGTGTGTGTGTGTGTGTGTGTGTGTGTGTGTGTGTGTGTGTGTGATGTGTGTGTGTGTGTGTGTGTGTGTGTGTGTGTGTGGATGAGTGTGTGTGTGTGTGTGTGTGTGTGTGTGTGTGTGTGTGGATGTGTGTGTGTGTGTGTGTGTGTGTGTGTGTGTGTGTGTGTGTGTGTGTGTGTGTGCAAGTTTATATATATATATATATATATATATATTATTTTTCCTTTTTTTTTACATTCAGCCGTCGCCCAACAATTGATATGAAAATAATCACACACACTCACACACACACACACACACACACACACACACACACACACACACACACACACACACACACACAGAAACGCGCGCCCACACCACATACAGAGAGAGAGAGAGAGAGAGGGAGAGAGAGAGGGAGAGAGACCGAGACAGAGCGAGAGTGTTTACATAGTGTATGTATGTATGTTTGCGCGTGCTTGTGTGTGTGTGTGTGTGTGTGTGTGTGTGTGTGTGTGTGTGTGTGTGAGAGAGAGAGAGAGAGAGAGAGAGAGAGAGAGAGAGAGAGAGAGAGAGAGAGAGAGAGAGAGAACTCGGAAAATTATTGAATGCTTGGAAAAGGACGAGAATCCTTATCAGAGAACACTAATACAGTGTACTGTTTGCAAGGAAAGATAGAACAGCACAAGAAAAAGCTGGATGGGTTTAAAGGGAGAGAGAGAGAGAGAGAGAGAGAGAGAGAGAGAGAGAGAGAGAGAGAGAGAGAGAGAGAGAGAGAGAGAGAGAGAGATTGCGTAGCGTGATGTTTTGCTGTTATGGGTATTGGATTGAATGTGTGTTATACAGACCAGAGCTAAGCGCTGA
>JADBJO010000061.1:1217500-1222500 GCA_016801955.1 Conus betulinus
GCAAGTGAAGGCAGCTCGCTCAACCGTTTCAGACTTCCAATGCTGACGGTTCTTCTCAACCAACAGTCACAGGACATTGCTAGTTTGGGCTATGTAGGGAACACAAATGTGGCTGCTGAACATTATGAAAAAGATTTCATGTTTGTCCACTAGCCCTCAAGAAAAAATATTCACCTTGTTTGTGTGGAAGACGAAGGTGGATTTTTATACGGAAGGAGGCTGATTTACAAATTATATTGTTCAACCCCCCCCCTTTTTGGTTGTCCTCAGTGGCTCTTTTATTTCTAAATACCGATAGTTCTGTCGAGTCTCTCGTGGGTAGTGACTGGCTGAATTCTGTAAACTTCCTTGCGATTGGTACCAAGTGCCGCTGAAAATCACCTTTCTGAGACCTAGTCCCCAAGTCAGCGGAGATTTCAATTGCAAAATGTAACAGTGCAGTAGTCTGCACGCAAAATGTAACTGTGCAGCCGTCTGCACACGCAAAATGTAACAGTGCAGCAGTCTGCACACAAAATATAATGTGCAGCAGTCTACACGCAAAATGTAACAGTGCAGCAGTCTGCACGCAAAATGTAACAGTGCAGCAGTCTGCACACAAAATATAATTGTGCAGCAGTCTGCACGCAAAATGTAACAGTGCAGCAGTGCAGCAGTCCGCACGCAAAATGTAACAGTGCAGCAGTCTGCACGCAAAATAATATATGTGCAGCAGCATTCTGCACGCAAAATGTAACTGTGCAGCAGTGCAGCAGTCTGCATGCAAAATGTAACAGTGCAGCAGTCTGCATGCAAAATGTAACAGTGCAGCAGTTTTGCATGCAAAACGTAACAGTGCAGCAGTCTGCACGCAAAATGTAACAGCGCAGCAGTCAGCACGCAAATGTGTAACAGTGCAGCAGCAGTCTGCAAGCAATATGTAACTGTGCAGCAGTCTGCACGCAAAATGTGTAACAGTGCAGTCTGCATGCAAAATGTAACAGTGCATCAGTCTGCACGCAAAATGTAACAGTGCAGCAGCCTGCACACAGAATGTAACAGTGCAGCAGCCCTGCACACAAATGTAACAGTGCAGCAGCCTGCACACAAAATGTAATAATGCAGTCTGCATGTAAAATATAACTTGCAGTAGCATGCACGCAAAATGTAACAGTGCAGCAGTCTGCACACAAAATGTAATAATGCAGTCTGCATGCAAAATGTAACAGTACAGCAATCTTCATGCAAAATGTAAATGTGCAGCAGTCTGCACGCAAAATGTAATAATGCAGTCTGCATGCAAAATGTAACAGTGCATCAGTCTGCACGCAAAATGTAAATGTGCAGCAGTCTGTACGCAAAATGTAACAGTGCAGCAGTCTGCACGCAAAATGTAACAGTGCAGCAGTCTGCACGCAAAATGTAATTTGCAGCAGTTTGCACACGCAAATGTAACAGTGTAGCAGTCTGCTGCATGCAAAATGTAACAATGGAGTCTGCATGCAAAATGTAACAGTGCAGCAGTCTGCAGTCTGCACGCAAAATGTAACAGTGCAGCAGTCTGCATGCAAAATGTAACAGTGCAGCAGTCTGCACGCAAAATGTAACAGTGCAGCAGTCTGCACGCAAAATGTAACAGTGCAGCAGTCTGCATGCAAAAAAATGCAACAGTGCAGCAGTCTGCACGCAAAATGTAACAGTGCAGCAGTCTGCACGCAAAATGTAACAGTGCAGCAGTCTGCACGCAAAATGTAAACAGTGCAGCAGTCTGCACGCAAAATGTAACTGTGCAGTAGTCTGTACGCAAAATGTAAATGTGTGCAGCAGTCTGCACGCAAAATGTAACAGTGCAGCAGTCTGCACGCAAAATGTAACAGTGTAGCAGTCTGCATGCAAAATGTAACAATGCAGTCTGCACACAAAATGGAACAGTACAGCAGTCTGCACGCAAAATGTAACAGTGAAGCAGTCTGCACGCAAAATGTAACAGTGTAGCAGTCTGCATGCAAAATGGAACAGTGCAGCAGTCTGCACGCAAAATGTAACAGTGCAGCAGTCTGCACGCAAAATGTATTAGTGCAGCAGTCTGCATGCAAAAATGTAACTGTACAGCAGTCTGCATGCAAAATGTAACAGTGCAGCAGTACAGCAGTCTGCACGCAAAATGTATCAGTTCAGCAGTACAGCAGTCTGCACGCAAAATGTAACAGTGCAGCAGTCTGCATGCAAAATGTAACTGTGCAGCAGTCTGCATGTAAAATGTAACAGTGCAGCAGTACAGCAGTCTGCATGCAAAATGTAACTGTGCAGCAGTCTGCATGCAAAATGTCACAGTGCAGCAGTACAGCAGTCTGCATGCAAAATGTAACAGTGCAGCAGTACAGCAGTCTGCACGCAAAATGTAACAGTGCAGCAGTCTGCACACAGAATGTAACTGTGCAGCAGTCTGCATGCAAAGTGTAACAGTGCAGCAGTACAGCAGTCTGCATGCAAAATGTAACAGTGCAGCAGTACAGCAGTCTGCATGCAAAATGTAACAGTCCAGCAGTACAGCAGTCTGCATGCAAAATGTAACAGTCCAGCAGTCTGCACACAAAATGTAACAGTGCAGCAGTCCGCACGCAAAATTTAACAGTACAGCAGTGCAGCAGTCTGCATGCAAAATGTACCAGTCCAGCAGTCTGCACACAAAATGTAACAGTGCAGCAGTCTGCACGCAAAATGTAACAGTGCAGCAGTCTGCACGCCAAATGTAACAGTGCAGTAGTCTGCACGCAAAATGTAACAGTGCAGCAGTCTGCACGCAAAATGTAACAGTGCAGCAGTCTGCACGCAAAATGTAACTGTGCAGTAGTCTGCAGCGTCTGCACGCAAAAAATGTAACATGTGCAGCATGCAAAATGTCTGCACGCAAAATGTAACAGTGCACGCAAAATGTAACAGTCAGCACGCAAAATGTAACAGTGCAGCAGTCTGCATGCAAAATGTAACAGTGCAGCAGTCTGCAGTCTGCACAAAATGTACAAAGCATGCAACAGTGCAGCAAAAGTAACAGTGCAGCACTGCACAAATGTAACAGTGCAGCAGTACAGCAGTCTGCATGCAAAATGTAACAGTGCAGCAGTCTGCAGTCTGCATGCAATGTAACTGTGCAGCAGTCTGCAGCAAAATGTAAGCAGCAGTCTGCATGCAAAATGTAACAGTGCAGCAGTCTGCACGCAAAATGTAATAGTGCAGCAGTCTGCAGTCTGCATGCAAAATGTAACAGCAGTGCAGCAGTACAGCAGTCTGCATGCAAAATGCACAACAGTGTCTGCAGCAGTAACTGCAGTCTGCACGCAAAATGTAACAGTGCAGCAATACAGCAGTCTGCATGCAAAATGTAACAGTGCAGCAGTACAGCAGTCTGCACGCAAAATGTAACAGTGCAGCAGTCTGCAGCAGTGCAGCAATACAGCAGTCTGCATGCAAAAAAATGTAACTGTGCAGCAGTGCAGCAGTCTGCATGCAAAATGTAACAGTGCAGCAGTACAGCAGTCTGCATGCAAAATGTAACTGTGCAGCAGTACAGCAGTCTGCATGCAAAATGTAACAGCAGTGCAGCAGTCTGCAGCAAAATGTAACAGTGCAGCAGTCTGTGCAGTAACAGTGCAGCAGTCTGCACGCAAAATGTAACTGTGCAGCAGTACAGCAGTCTGCATGCAAAATGTAACTGTGCAGCAGTACAGCAGTCTGCATGCAAAAAATGTACAGCAGTCTGCATGCAAAATGTAACAGTGCAGCAGTCTGCATGCAAAATGTAACAGTGCAGCAGCAGTCTGCACGCAAAAATGTGCAGCAGTCTGCAGCAATGTAACAGTACAGCAGTCTGCATGCAAAATGCAACAGTGCAGCAGTCTGCATGCAAAATGTAACAGTGCAGCAGTACAACAGTCTCCATGCAAAATGCAACAGTGCAGCAGTCTGCACGCAAAATGTAACAGTGCAGCAGTACAGCAGTCTGCACGCAAATGTAACAGTGCAGCAGTACAGCAGTCTGCATGCAAAATGTAACAGTGTAGCAGTCCGGATGAAAACAACAATAACAACAACAAAAACAAACAAACAAACAAGCACACCCACCACCAAAGACAACTACAAGAATTTCAACAACAATAAACATGTTTTTTTAATTTTTTTTTTTTAATCCAAAAGAATTTTCATGTATCCTGTCCGAAAGCCGTAATAATGATGTATAGTTTTCTGCAGGCTGCATGCTACATTTTTTTCTTCTTCAGGATTTATCGATCGACAACAAGTTAAACCGATGGAATATTACAACTGAAATCTTTTACTGTTGACAAGTAATGAACTATATCATTTTCTACTAGTTTGAACTCTTCAGCAGCTCTTGGATATATGGTTAATAATTGCGTTTTCGTTTGTTTTGTTTTTTGGTTTTAATTCAGATGTTGCTCTCTACTTGGACAACAGAAATCGTGCACAGTATACACAGAAAGTACCAATATTTCACAGATACTACTGCATGATTTTTTACGCTGTATCAGTGTCTCCCTGGCAACGCGGCACCTGCGAAGGGTTAGGAGAGGGAAAGGAGGAGAGGGGTGAGGGGTGGGGGGGGGGGGGGGGTGGGGGTGGGGAAGCGGCTTCCTGGAGAGATAGGATAAGGAAATGTGTATAAGGGGGTCCAGATGGAAACGAAAGAAGATGGAAGAGGGAGCAAGGGCTGTCACATCACAAGGACCCGTTACGTCCGTCCCGCAGGAGACGTGACACGACGCCCGTCGTCCGAAAAGAACCCGGAGAACGAGTCAGGACGCGCAGCTGAACATGGGCCGTTAAAGAGAGAGAGAGAGAGAGAGAGAGAGAGGGGGGGGGGGGGGCTAGGAGGGGGAAGGTGGGAGTGGAAGGAAGGTCAGCCACGTAATGGCTGCTCCTCCACCGGGGTTACTGTGTCAGTCGTATTACCTTAAAGAATATCATCGGGGACCCTGGAAAATTCCCCGTGAAAACAATACGGT
>JADBJO010000061.1:1227500-1232500 GCA_016801955.1 Conus betulinus
AGCTCTGTACTGTGGGCAACTTGCAGATCTGTACTGTGGGCAGCTTGCAGCTCTATACTGTGGGAAAATTGCAGCTCTGTACTGTGGACAACTGGCTGCTCTGTACTGTGGGCAACTTACAGCTCTGTACTGTGGGCAACATGCAGCTCCTTACTCTGTACTGTGGGCAACTTGCAGCTCTGTACTGTGGGCAACTTGCAGCTCTGTACTGTGGGCAACTTGCAGCTGTGTACTGTGGGGCAACTTGCAGCTCTGCACTCTGTACTGTGGGCAACTTGCAGCTCCGTACTGTGGCAACTTCCAGCTCTCTACTGTGGGCAAATTGCAGCTCTGTACTGTGGGCAGCTTGCAGCCCTGTATTGTGCGCAGCTTGCAGCTGTGTACTGTGGGCAAATTGCAGCTCTGTACTGTGAGCAACTTGCAGCCCTGTACTGTGGGCAGCTTGCAGCTGTGTACTGTGGACAAATTGCAGCCCTCTACTGTGAGCAATTTGCAGCCCCGTACTGTGGGCAGCTTGCAGCTGTACACTGTGGGCAAATTGCAGCCCTCTACTGTGAACAACTTGCAGCCCTGTACTGTGGGCAGCTTGCAGCTCTGTACTGTTGGCAGCTTGCAGCAATGTACTGTGAGCAAATTGCAGCTCTGTACTGTGGACAACTTGCAGCCCTGTACTGTGAGCAACTTGCAACCCTGTACTGTGGACAACTTGCAGCTGTGTACTGTGGACAACTTGCAGCTGTATACTGTGGGCAACTTGCAGCTGTGTACTGTGGGCAACTTGCAGCTGTGTACTGTGGGCAACTTGCAGCCCTGTACTGTGGGACAACTTGCATCCCTGTACTGTGGGCAGCATTGCAGCTCTGTACTGTGGGCAACTGTGTTGTGGGAAACTTGCAGCCCTGGACTGTGGGCAGCTTGCAGCAGTGTACTGTAAGCAGCTTGCAGCAGTGTACTGTGGGCAGCTTGCAGTTCTGTATAGTGGGCAGCTTGCAGCACTGTACTGTGGACAGCTTGCAGCATTGTACTGTGGGCAGTTTGCACTCTTGTACTGTAGGCAGCTTGCAGCAGTGTACTGTGAGTAGCTTGCAGCAGTGCACTGTGGGCAGCTTGCAGTTCTGTATAGTAGGCAGCTTGCAGCACTGTACTGTGGACAGCTTGCAGCATTGTACTGTGGGCAGTTTGCACCCTTTGTACCGTAGGCAGCTTGCAGCAGTGTACTGTGGACAGCTTGCAGCAGTGTACTGTGGGCAGCTTGGAGCAGTGTACTGTGGGCAGCTTACAGCCCGGTACTGTGGAGAGCTTGCAGCTCTGTACTGTAAGCAGCTTGCAGTTGTGTACTGTGGGCAGTTTGCAGCTCTCTACCGTAGGGAACTTGCAACAGTGTATGTGGGCAGCTTGCAGCAGTGTACTGTACTGTGGGCAGCTTGCAGCAGTATACTGTGCTGTGGCAGCTTGCAGCAGTGTACTGTGCTGTGGACAGCTTGCAGCTGTGTACTGTGCTGTGCTGTGGGCAGCTTGCAGCAGTGTACTGTACTGTGGGCAGCTTGCAGCAGTGTACTGTACTGTACTGTACTGTGGGCAGCTTGCAGCAGTATACTGTGCTGTGGACAGCTTGCAGCAGTATACTGTGCTGTGGGCAGCTTGCAGCAGTGTACTGTACTGTGGGCAGCTTGCAGCAGTGTACTGTACTGTAGGCAGCGCGCAGCAGGCGGAGGGGATATATAACGGTGACATTACTCATTATGGATGACAACGTGATCCAGGTCATGGCTGAATTGAGATTTCAGTCCATACCACTCACAAATGCCGTGACCTGATTACCGCGCCACGGGGTGCCCCCCCCCCCCCCCCCCCCCCCCCCCCCCCCCAGTCTGATTCCATTCATTTAAATCTACGTCTTCTGTGTTTGTATCACCTACCATGTATCTTTTTGTTCATATATTGAAGACACTGAATCAACTTTCAGACACGGTAAAAAAAAAAATAAAAAAAAAAAATCTGAGAATTCAGTTGTGTCCCTCTACATGAATAATCAAAACGTTAACCGAGGCATCGGCTTGTTAATTCATGGCGAGTTCCCTTTGCGGGCCACTGTCTCCCCCCCCCCCTCCCCTCCCCCTCCTCCCTTCTCCTCCACCCTCCCCACCCCCTCCCCTCCCCCCCCCCCTTTTTTTTTTTTTTTTTTTTTTTTTTAAATATTTCCTTGTTTTGTTCAAGGGAGACAGTCGCTCGAGCAACTCTTGACTTCGGAGACACGGAGTAACGGGGTTTGTTGGCCACGTGTGGTCGACGGTGTCGTGTCACGGTTTTTCTCCCCCTTCTCAGTTTCACCGTCACGGCCCCCCCAACCAACCCCCTTCCCCCTCGCCTAGCCCACATCTCCCCCTTTCCCCTCTACTGCCCTTCCTTGCAAAGAACTGTGCGGTGAATAGAGTGGATGGGAAAAAAGAAAAAGAAATCAGTTTTAGTTTGTCAGTCAGTCAGTCAGTCAGTCATCGATCGGTCAGTCATTAACTCCTCATCCAGTAGGCTGCAGTGTATTGTTATCGCACCTGTGCCCTGCCTTTATCGATCAGCCGGAACTTCAAGCATTTGTGAACCGTACGTAGCGGACAGATTCAGGAGATTCAGGAGACATAAAACGTTCGACCCCCCTCCCCCCCCCCCCCCCCCCCCCCCCCCCACACACACACATATACCCCCCCCATCCCCCCCCCGTCTCCCCCCCCTCCGCTCCGCTCCTCAGTTACTGAAAAACTCGCGCGTCTTTGGCACAAAATTTACGGTACACACGTGCATGTGCGTGTGGGGAGGGGAGGGAGAGGGGAGAGAGGCTGGCCGTGTGAGGGGAAGGAGATAGGAGCCAAAGGAAGGGGATGCAGTTCACACACACGCACACACACACACACACATACACACACACACACACACACACACACACACACACACACACACACGCACGCACGCACGTACGTACACACACACCACACCACACAACACAATACCGCAAACGCGTGTGCGCACACATACAAACATACACACACACACACACACACACACACACACACACACACACACACACACACACACACACACATATCAACAAACATACATAGACATACACAAGGCGCGCGCGCACACACACACACACACACACACACACACACACACACACACACACACACACACACACACACACACATACGCATGTACACACACACACACACACACACACACACACACACACACACACACACACACACACACACACACGCACACACACACCACACACACACACACACTGTGGGACACACACACTGCTACACGCACACATTCACTCACTTGCTCACACACACATCAACATACACCCGCGCGCGCACGTGCACACACACACACACACACACACACACACACACACACACACACACACACACACACACACACACACAATACACACACAATTGTGTGTAACCCGACAGATCTGAAGCCGAAGTCCTGTGTGTGAACCTATGCATTTGAACACACACAAACAAACGAGATACCACCACCCACCACCACCACCACCATCACCACCACCACCACCCAGCACGTTATATTCTTTTCCATCATTCGAAGGAGAGTTGGCTGTCTTGTTCTGCTAGAATGGATCTCTCTCTCTCTCTCTCTCTCTCTCTCTCTCTCTCTCTCTCTCTCTCTCTCTCTCTCTCTCTGCTTGCCTCTCTGTCTGCTTGCCCCCTCTCTCTCTCTCTCTCTTCTCTCTCTCTGTCTGTCTGTCTGTCTCTATGTTTCTGTTTCTCTGTCTGTATGTCTGTCTGTCTGCCTCCGCCTCTGCCTCTGTCTGTCTGTCTGTCTGCCTGCCTTTTTCTCTCTCCCCTAAATGCAACCATTTTCTTTCTCTTCCACTCTAATTAAAAAGAAAATCCCCATTTTACGGAGAAGGAGACTGAATATGAACAAGTATTCATTCAGATTTGAACACGGCTGCATAATGATTCACTGTTGCCAACCTTCCTCCAGCTGTGCTGATGGTGCTGCGTTTGGTGACAATTCCTGTATTCTCACTCTGTTTAGGAATACCATTATGATCCGTCTGTCTGTCTGTCTGTCTGTCTGTCTCTCCCCCCCTCTGTGTGTGTGTGTGCGTGCGTGCGTGCGTGCGTGCGTGCGTGCGTGTGTTTCAGAGGACATTATATAACTCTGTTTAACAGATCACATTCGTCGTGTCTTCGAATCATATGTACACAAACGTTTTTGCAAAACAGGCAGAAGATGTAGTACCTTCGATTTTCATTGAAGGAAACCTGATCCCCCCACCATGATCTCTGGAAATAAAGAACAAAGAGTAACCTTTGTCCCCATAGGAAATAAACTCTACAGGCAGAAAATTCTGAACCATAAATCCTGGTTAAGGTACCGACTCTCTTCGCATTCATTCAAACAGAGAATATGTGTTTGCGTAGAGAGATGATGATGTAGAGTTGGTGAGAGTCTTCTGGCTTGTTCAGTGTGCCTCTTGTCTGCACATTTGTGCTGGAAGACTGGGCACAGCAGCCAGCCTGGGGTTTGGAGCCAATGTTGATGTGAATATTTCCTGCAGGAGCCAAGATGACTGTCCTTGAGCACTTTCAGACGAGAGGCATACGGAACAAAACCATCTTCTTCTGTCTCACACACACACACACACACACACACACACACACACACACACACACACACACACACACACACGCACACACACGTGGTTTATGTGTGTGCTCAGAGCATGGGTACCACAATAGCATTAGTTCGAGTCAAGTTATGTGCTAGTAAAGGGTAACTCGTTCACCAAGGAACAAGACCGTAATTCCACTGACCAAAGCACCAGTAAGCACATCAGACAGTGGAAAACAATATTGAATATCCAAGATAAAGTAGACAACGGATTTTTCGACAGATGTGCCTTCTTCAGACATCAAATATATAGACATTAAAGATGTGCAAATTGATACTCCTTTGATCTC
>JADBJO010000061.1:1235000-1237500 GCA_016801955.1 Conus betulinus
CCAAAGGCAGCTTCGTATGGCAAAATAACACCATCCTCAGCCGTCAAGCCATACGAAACCGTCTTCACCACTTCGGCCTCAGATCACGTCGCCCAGCTGTTCGACCACGACTGCTAGCAGCCCATAGGCTGGCTCGCCGAGCTTTCTGCCATCGTCATGTGAGATGGAACCAACAACAGTGGTCCCAGGTCCTCTTTTCAGATGAGTCGCGGTTTAGTCTTGAACACAATGACGGCCGAACTAGAGTTTGGAGGCGTGTTGGTGAACGTTACATTGATGCAGCTGTTCGCCAGACCAGGGCCTTTGGGGGAGGATCTGTTATGGTATGGGGTGCCTTCAGCCTCCACCACAAGACACCACTCTACCATATTGATGGAAACCTCACAGGCATCCGCTATCGGGATGAAATCCTGGCGCCTTTCGTTGTTTCCGACCATGCAACGGATAGGACCCATGGCAGTCTTCCAAGACGACAATGCTCGGCCACATAGGGCCCGGGTGGCCGAAAACTTCATTGTGCAGGCCGGCATCAACAGGATGATCTTCCCGGCGTATAGTCCCGACCTCAATCCCATCGAGCATATGTGGGATGAGTTGGGGAGACGTGTGAAGGAGAACCATCCACTCCCAGAGACCGCCAGGATCTCTTCCAAATGCTGCAACTGGAATGGCAGAGAATCCCTCAGAGGGTCATCAGAACACTGGTCAACTCGATGAGGAGAGTCGCTGCGTGGAATGTCTCGCCAATGGCGGTGGCCACACCCACTATTGAAATGATTTTGTGAACTGAACAGATTTTGCGAACTTTGATTTCGACCCATCCTCTGTTTAATTGTCTGTAAATCAACAACCGTTCATTCGATCCCAATGAAATTCAATGGTGGATAAATACAAATATTCGAAAGCATACTGGCAAGAGAGTTACGAATCATATACAGAAGATATATCAGTTAGAAATAGATAAATTAAACAACTTTATGGAAAATAACGGGGCTTATTCTCTCAGGTGAAAAAAAAAAAAAACACAATTAATGCTTTTCAATAATGGAGACAATCCACTGTATTTGCCAAGCTTCAAATTGAATGGCTCTGAATTGCAGTACTCACAAAACATAAAATTTCTGGGGTGAATTTAACCCCTAAACTTAACTGGCGTTTTTACATTGAAAGCTTGATAACTAAAACAAGGAAACGTTTAAACTTATTGAAAATTATTTGTATTCAGCCGTGGGCTCAAGATACAAAAACCCTCCTGCACCTAGCTGTTTCTCTAATAAGATCAAAACTAGTGTACGGACAAGAAGTTTATTTTTCAGCCCCTCAAAGTCTACTGAAAAAATTGCAAAGTATAGACAGCAAAGCTATCAAATTAGCGCTTGGTGTCCCAGTGCACACAAACACATTGAAGGTGTGTACAAAGAAATTGATATGCTATCACTGTCAGATCAACGTAGATTAGCTGTGTGGGCCAAATATATTGCAAGAAGTCTTTCAGTACCTAATTCAGTCGAAAACGAAGTGTTGATGGATTCAAATGTTGAATATCCGAAAAGAGCTCAACAGCTAGATTATCTTTGTCCCATTCGAAATTACACGAAAGATTCTTTTGAAAAATGCAATATTGATGTCACTTCACTCTCACCTGCTCCTGTTGTTCCCCCGGTGCCTCCATGGGAACATAGACAAGCTATCTTTGATGTAGATTACACTGATGTCCGGAAAAATGATAACATTAACATTTTAACTTCTAAAGTGAGAGAAAATTTAGAAAACAAATATTCAAATCATTAAAAATTTTTTACGGATGGTTCCGTTTGCCAGTTAAGTGCAGGTTCGGGTTTTGTTATTCCGGCTTTAAAAGTTCAAAAAGCATACAGCCTTGGAAAAGGATTCTCTATTTTTACGGCAGAATTGTATGCTATTCTTATGGCATTACTCTTTATTTGTGATAGTAATCATTTTTTCTGTAACATTTTATTCTGTGTTGATTCTAAGGCAGTGTTAAAGTTTGAAAAGTTGGGATGTTAAAAACACGGAAAGATGTAATCTTTGAAATAAAATAAAGCATCTAATAATTACATTATTTCCACACAGGAATTAATGTAGTCTTCTGCTGGGGTCCCTTCACACTGTGGTATTTATTGGAATGAAATAGCAGATAAACTAGCCAGACGCGGGGCAATGGACAATGCTGCAATAAGTAATTTGAAGTTAGATATATCTGAAATACATTCGTTATTGGATAGCTGTTTCCGAATTGAAAAGTCTCAAGAAAAATGTGTAATGGAACATATCCTAGACATATTTCTAGTTTAATATACAAGATACGTTTGAACTCTTGGAAGACCAAATATTCCCAAAATGTAGCGTGTGCATGTTCTAAGCCATTATCTGGTGAACATATACTTTTCCATTGCCCCATTTTAAATGCTCTTTATTCAAAAGCAAACATTTGAAATTTCGAAATCCAAACCGGCTCACGCTATTTCTTTCAGTTCAG
>JADBJO010000061.1:1242500-1265337 GCA_016801955.1 Conus betulinus
TTAAGCCCCTGCCTTTTAATCTCTGTCTCTGTGTCTCATCTCCAGCTGTTGCGAGGTCGGCCTCTCTTCCTTTTCCCCTGCGGGTTCCATGTCAGGGCCTGGCGTGTGGTGCTGGATGTTGGCTTCCTGAGGGTGTGTCCTATCCAGCCCGCTTCCTCCACAGAATCTGTTTGGCAACTGGTTCCTGTCCTGCTTGCTTCCATACATCTTCATTGCTGATTTTCTCTGGCCACCTGATTTTGAAGACGCGCCTCAGACAGGTGTTGATGAAGGTTGGAACTTTTTTCTGTATTGTCTTGGTTATTCTCCAAGTCTCGCAACCGTAGAGCAGAACTGACTTCACGTTGGAATTGAAGATACGCATTTTTTGTCTTCCTTCTGATCTCTCCTGAGGCCCAGATGTTCTTTAGCATGATGAATGCTGCTCGTGCCTTACCCATCCTGGCTATGATGTCCCGGTCGGTGCCTCCCTGCTTGTCAACTACGCTTCCCAAGTAGACAAAGGAATGTACTTCCCTAATGGCCTAATAGGTCGTCAGCAAAGTCCCCTGGCGCACTCCTGTCTTCACCTCAAAACCCGAAAGGTGACAACAAACATTCCTGGCGCACTGACAACTGGCCTGCATGAGCCACCCTGCAGTTCATGTCCTGATATGTGCATCGTATGAGAGAGATGGTCTTCTCTGGTATTCTATAGTGCCTCAGTAGCTTCCAAAGTGTCTCTCCATCTCTACACTGTCAAAGGCTTTTTCATAGTCGATGAAGTTGATGTAAAGGGGCGAGTTCCACTACAAGGACTGCTCGATGATGATCCTGAGGCTGGCGATCCTGTCGGCACAGGATTTGTTTCGCCGAAAGCCCGCCTGCTGGTCTCGGAGCTTTGGGTCAACTGCTTCCTTCATCCTCTCCAATAACACTCTGTTTAGAACCTTTCCTGGCACTGACAGGAGCATGATCCCTCTATAGTTAATACAGTTGGTATGGTCTCCTTTCTTTGGCAGTTTGATAACATGCCATCCCTCTACTCTGTTAGGATGTTCTCTCTTTCGCATATCTTGCCAAAGAGGCTGTGCATCAAGTTTACAGTGATACTAACATATGCTTTAATGGCTTCTGCTGGGATCTCTTCAGGGTCCTGCTGCCTTCCCATTCCCTAATGGCCTTTTAATCTCTGCTTTCAATGGTTTCTCACAGTTGATGGCAGTTCTGGTTCTGCTGGTGGGATGTCGGGTGGTGCTTCGGGGGCGGGACGGTTTAGTAATTCCTTGAAGTGCTCTCCCCATCGCTTCAGTTGGTCTTCTGTTGTTGCGAGGGTCTTTCCGTTCTTGTCTCTGACTGGCTTGCCAGTCTGTTGGAACTTGCCTGCTAGCTTCTTTGTGGTGGTGTACAGCTCTCTCATGTTGTCCTTTCCCACAGCATCCTCTGCTTGTCTGACAAGTCTGTCGATGAAGTCCTTCTTATCTTTTTTCACATTTTTGTTCACTTCTTTGTCTGCCTGGGTATTCTTGGGCTTGTGCTTTGCTTGATCTTGTCTGGCTCATGTTCAGTTTCTGAATAGTATCCACACTCTTCCAGCGGACACGATTTCAGGAAATCCTCTTCAGCTCGGCCCACGTCATTCCGGCGGCCTTCATTTCTGCGTCGGTACTCCTTCGCCATTTCTGCCTTGGTCTTCCCACTTTTCTCTTGCCCTGAGGGTTCCATTCGGGCTTGTTTTGTGATGTTGGATGGAGACTTTCTGAGGGTGTGGCCAATCCATCCCCACTTCCGTTTTCTGATTTCTAATTCTATTGGAACTTGCTTGGTCTTGTTCCACAGTTCTGTGTTGGCAATAACATCTGGCCATCTGATGTTCACAATGTTTCGCAGACATCTGTTGATAAATGTTTGGAGTTTGTGGGTGTTTGTCTTTGTTGTTCGCCACGTTTCAGAACCATACAGAAGAACAGATTTCACATTTGAGTTGAAGATTCTGATCTTGTTGTGGAGTGAGAGGGCAGAGGAATTCCAGATAGGCCGTAGCGTAGTAAAGGTGTGCCTGGCTTTATTGATGCGGCTCTTGATATCCTCATCTGTACCTCCATCTTTGCTGACCACACTGCCGAGGTAGACAAACTTGTCAACTTCAGTTATGTCTTCCTGTTGTAGTCGTAGTGGGTCTCGTTGCTGGTTGTTGACTCTCATGGCTTCTGTTTTCTTTGTGTTGATTTGGAGGCCCGTCCTTCCTGCTGCTTCTACTGCTACCCGACACAGCTTCTCTTGTGCGTCTTGCTGTTTGTGGGAGAGAAGGCTGATGTCGTCGGCGAAGTCCAGGTCTTCCAGTTGCTTGGTGAAAGTCCACTGGATTCCTGTCCTCTTGCCGTCTGTAGACTGCCGCATTATCCAGTCAACGACCATCAGGAAAATTGTCGGCGATAGTTCTTCATAGCCCGTGTTGTCTGATCTTATCTTGGCGTTAAAGTCACCTACAGTATTGTGATGTCTTTTGCTCCTCTTCTGTCCAGCACAGCTTATACTTGCTGGTAGAAATCATCTTTCTTTTCATCCTCCGCATCATTTGTGCGAGCGTAACATTGGATGATGTTCAGCTTGATGTTCTTCTTCTTGGTGCTAAACTTGGCTGTGATGATGTGGGAGTTACTGGTTTCCAGCCGATGAGTGCCCGCTGCGCCTCTGGTGTCAGCATCAGGGCCACGTCTTCTATATAGGCCATGGGCCCAGTAGGGAAACCCTTCCCCCCCCCCCCACCCCCAGGATTTTTTTAAGACAGTGTGTGTTTAGGTAGCTCACTATATGCCTTTTCAATTTCTGCTTGTCTGCAAGATGAAAGACTGCGTTTAAGGTTGAGAGATATAATGCACGAGGAACCTACGTTACGCGGCGCAAAATACAACACATACGAAGCACCTTTGAAAAATAAAAACAAAAGTGATCAGTTTATCATGAAAGCTAACATGATTCCTTTTCAGCATCTAACTTAGCAAAATAATCAAAATTTGCATTCAATGATGAATTAATGTGGTACATAAGCACGGAATGTCGTGCCACACAGCTAGTATACAAGGTATGAGAATTTGTTTACTTAAGAAAATAAACATGACCAATATTTTTGCCCCAAAAAACTTCTGTGTCACACCATAGATCATTAGCAGTTGCTATTATTGTCAGTGTCACACAAAGATTTCTCATCCTGACTGCACTGAATTTCAGGCGGCTGAATGAACTCTAACTATCAGCTTCAAAGATGAAGTCATCAAGAGCTTCAGAGTCGGGGAACTCTTCATCACCCCTTCCTGCTGGCTGGGGCTGCTCCACTAGTTCTTCTTCATCACCCTCTTCCTGCTGGGGCTGCTCCACTAGGATTTCCACTAGTTCTTGTGGCATGAAAAAGCCCTCGGTCCACTGGATTTCCACTTTTTTATCACAAACATGCAAACCATTGCCGTCTGCTTGACGACTGGCTGCAGTTGCCTTGTCTGCTTCATTCCAGACAAAACGCCTGGAAGTTGGCTCTTTGATATGCATTCTCAATGAGTCTCTGCATGGTGGGAGCAGGCTCATGTCCACTCTGTTGTAGGTGTCCAACGGGACTGATGGAGTAGTTCCAAAGCGTTCGAGAAACTTCTGGTGCCTAAGTTTGTTTATATCAGTCACAGACCTCCCTCCACACAGAAAGCATGTAAATTGCTCAAGTTTTTCAAATAACTGAGAGCTGGAATTTCAGTAGATTTTCCCAACTGACTGAAAGTGGCAAGGAACTCTGGGTGTTGCTTTAAGAGTCTGAGAGCCACCAGCTTTCCTTTCTTCACAAAAGCACTGGTCGTGTCACACCCTGTAAAGGAATGCAATGCTGGAAGCACAGCACAGACTTCAGCCCCAGTCTCTGTGATCACTCTTTTCAGATCAATTAGTCGTCTTTTGTTGCCAACACCAGTGTCAAACAAGATTCTTTGCTTGATGCTCTGTGAGAACTTCAGCAGAAGAACAAAACACATCTGTGTCTGGAGATCTGACAGTGATTGTTGGATCACTTGCTGACCTGGCAGCAATATGAAAGCAGTGCAGAATGAGTTTGTATCTGCTTCCTCATGAGTGGACTTCAGCTCCTCCACTTCTTCTGAGAGTGTGTTCTGTGCATTGACACTTGTGAGACGAACACATGTTTCCCCACGGGAGTAGATCATCTGTCTGTTACAGAGTTTTGGAGTGTACTTTCCATTCCTTCAGGAAAAAATCTTGTGACATTCATTTTGTTCTCATCATTTAATAAGAACTCTTTCCAGTCTCTGGGCACTTTCGTTGAAGATCCTTTGATCAAGTGGGTCTTTGCTGTTCCTCTTCTTGCTCTCTCAATGCTCTTGATTGATCGAGGAAAGTAGGAATCTGTGACAAAGATCACACGTGGCACCTTGGCGAGTTGCTCAAAGAGGCTCTCAGTCTGTTCCCCAAATGTACTTGGCAACGCTACCTGTGCATGAAACAGGGCATTTCCATTAATGACCGAGTTATTGGCTGCTTGATCAGGTCTTTCATTACAGTGGCAATTAGCTTCCAGGAAGTGGAGCAGTGTGGATTTGTCTGTCTTTGCAGGAGTCCCATCAGCTGTTGCTAGCGCCCATGGCACTGGACCCAGGGGAAACCTGAGCACTCTTTCCAGACTGACCTGATGTTCTAATGCAAGAAGAACAAGCTGGCAAAACATGTTTCATTCAGCTGTAACTTGCTTGGACTTCTTTGCTTTTGCTGATGAAACTTTAACAGACTGGGCAATCTTTGAAAATGTCTTCAGGTTGAGTTTCTTGATTGGGTCATTGAAACTCTTAGTTTTTGCCACAAGTCTCCTGCACACAAATGCTTGGTATGCTTTTTTTCCCAACTTTGTCAGCATTGAGAAGGTCGTCCTCGATGTCTTTTGGTGCTGGTGCTCCTGAAGACAGACAGTAGAGCACAGCCTTGTCAACAACATCAAGGGGTTGATGAAGTTGGTGATTGCCTGCATCACATTGTTTGTGTCCTGATCACTTTTCACAATCTCTGATGATCTCAGGTCTTTGTGTGATGAGTAGTCTTGGCTGTCCATGTTAGCCATTTCCAGTGCAGCCTGTTGATACCTTCCTCTGACGTGTCTCGTCGTGCACCATCTATAGTATGCAGCATGGTTTCTGCTGAAGCCAACAATGCCACTTTGTGATTTGGCATGTCGGTTTATTGTCTGTTTTTGATGATGATGTCTACTGCATTTCTGTAAGAGGGAACAGCTGATCTGTTGACAGTGAATCCGCTGTTTTGAAGAGTTGTTCTGCTCCAGGATGGGATGTAGGCAGATTCAGCATAGACTGCAAGTACACTGCTGTGTACCTGGCATAGTTCTGATGATCATAGCTGAAAAATAGACTGCACATGTTCTCCAAAGTTGTAAGGTGAAGAGTCCAGTTGTTTTCTTTGGTGGCTCTTTGAAGCTGAAGAATGTGCCAAACTCTGTCCATGTAGTTCAACCAAAAACTGGGCTGTTTTTCCAAGTTCTCCTTGTCTGACTCGCTCTCTGAAGCGTGACATGCGGGACAGTATCCTTTTGCAGCTGTCATTTGTGAGAGCTTCTGACAGTCTGTCTTCTGATGGATCCATGGAAAGGCGTAGAACCACTGCTCTTTCTTCTTCATCAAAAAAGTCCTTCTCTGACGATTCAAATGCCTGTAGAAGAAGACGTTCAAGGGCTTCAAGACAAGTTTGTGAACTCTAAGAGCTCTGTTGTAGTGCTTGCCAGTCATGACTTTCTCTATTGACCCACTGGCACAAACACCTGACTCAACAAGAATTTCTTTGAATCCACTGCACCTCAGGCTTTTTCCCAAAGCACACATGTAGGCACAAGTGAGGTGGAATGCGCCCATTCTGATGATGATGTTACCAAACTCTTGTGGGTTCTGCCACACAATGGAATAGGCTTTCTTTGCCACCGCCAGGTCAAATGTCACTATGGTTTACTGCTGGCCCACCTGCTTGGAAACTTCTTGCAATATGCGCAAGATATGCTGCACACTGTTGCATTGTCAGTGATAGGAGCGAAGACAGGAGGCATATACTCCACTGTTGATTCGTTGGAGCTGCTTTGTTGTGCACTGCTTGCTGTGAGAGAAACCCATCCAGCCCAAGATGGAACTGTCTGTGCACTATCCTTGGCCAGAGCCCTGCTGCGCATCCACAGAATGTCAGATGACTTTACAGATTCTTCCATGTGAGGTGCTTCTGTCAGTGTAACTGCTAAATTCGGTTCACATTTGCTCTTTGCAAAGCACGGCTCAAGCACTATTGATCTGCTTGTGACTGATCGATCTTTAGTTCTAGGCAAAGAAGCAGGAATTCCAGCCAAGGCATCTGCACTGCCCTCTGCAACCTCCTGAATAATCAGTCCATGAGCAGTGTGTGTGTTGTGCCTGCGCCAGATGGGGTCTCTTCATTTAAATCAAAATTGTCCCAACACAGATGTGTGACCACATTCCTGTCTGGTCTGATTGATGGGGGAAGAACTGTCTCTCTGTCATCAATGTCCTTGCAGATTGCTGTTTCCAGCTCTAAGATGCACGAGTAGGAAGCACAGTTTCCGAAGCGATGGATCGAGAGTGATCACTTCAGCACTCCCTGTGAGGTGCCGAAGTGTCATGCCAAGAAGAAGATGCTTTGGCATCAGCCACTGACCTCTTGATGCAGCCTGACAAAGGTCTTGGGAAAAGGACTTGGCCAATCTTTGATTTCTTTCTGATGACTCCTGTCCTTTCTTTCCTGTAATGAGTACTGAAATAAACTCTTGGAAGTAAGGTGGTGGACTGATAGCATCACTCAGCAGAAAACTGGCTGAGGGAGGCCAGGGCATTGGCTGGGCTTCTCGCTGAGCACAATGAATGATCCTGCGGGAGAATTAGAGCAGCTTCTCCAGCCTCTTGGAATCAGAGGCAGCAGTCTCAAACGCTGTCTCAACTACTTGACCTTTGGGAACAACTGATAAATAGACGAGTTCACTTCTGTAATTAGGTTGCCAGAACTGTATTTGGTTGCCAAATTCTTTTTCCAGCTTGGACTTTAGCTTGCATGTTCTGTAAATTTTCATTGTAATGCTGGGGTGTATTTTCAAGCATGTATTGCTGATATTTTTCTCTTAACATGGTCATCCGTTCTACATTGCTTCCTTCAATAATGCTGTCCTTCACATGTTGAACAATATGGTAGAATGCAGCTTTGTGTGCAGCTTGCTTTTCAATGGTTTGGGCATCTTTGATGGTTCTCTGGTTCCTATCATCCTCTCTAGTGTAATCTGTACCACATGAGCTGTGATAATGTGCTTCTTGAGCAACCAAGTCAATGTCTTGCACCTTCAAAAGACTGTTTTGGTCTTGTTTTCTCTGGGCTGCTTTTTTAATAGAGTCCTCAGCTGTTTTTGTGACACATTTGACCAACCTTTCAACATGTCTTTCTTTGTAATACGATTCGTATCACAAAAAATTTTGTCAGCAGGCAACAACACTCTGATCGCCGTTGGGTTTTTTGCTCTTGGTTTCTTTGAGGAACTTGGTTCCCTCCTCGGGTGGATGCTTTCATTTCAAAAGCCTGGAGATATTTGTAAAATTAGTGTAACACCACCTATGATAACCCTGTTGATGCGGAATGTATTCATCTGGTATCTGGGAACAAATGTCAGTCAACCGTTCACTTTCACTGCCATGTTTGTTTTTTTCTGACCTCAGCTGCCTCTTTGATTTTCCTGAAGCCACACTCAGAAAGCTGTCTTACTTTGCAGTCTCTTTTATTCTGCTGAAAGTGAATGATGCAGACTGGACCCACAGTCTTCGTTTTCTTTCCGGAAGCCTTGCTGGATTTCAGTGTCAGAGGTTTCTCATCTGCCATAACTGGATGCAGGTGAGATCACTGCGACACACTACAGAAACCCGAATTAGAATGCTATCAAACAATAAAAAAAAAAGGTTGGTCAAATGTGTCATAAAAACAGCTGAGGACTCTATTTAAAAAAAGCAGCCCAGAGAAAACAAGATAAAAAGGTTGAATTTGTAGAAATTGTCCTTTTTCTTATTAAAACAGCCAATTATAAAGAGACAATGTCAGTACGATGTAAACGTGTGGACAGTGCGATGAGGTTCGGAGGGTGCACGTGCTAGAACTGGTCCTACAGACACAAACAGCAGCTGCTGACTTGCAGACAACCTGATTCGTGTAGTAAAATGGTCAAGCTATTGAGCCATTATCATGTACAAAAATCCCTAGGGGAATGAAGGGGGGGGGGGGGGGGGGTATAGGCCAACTCATGGCCTAATATGGGGGCTCCGTCCTCTGTGTGTCACGAGTACAGCAGCAGTTCTCCTGATGAAAGTCTCAGCTGTCCTGTCTGTAGCCACCTTGTCTCACTCAGTCCTAGGACTCCTATTTTGTAGGTATTCATCTCTCTTGCTAACTGGATGGTTCTGCCCACTCCGTACACCGTCCTGGTGTTCCAAGTGGCTGTTCTTATTGTTTTCCTGGGGGTCAGGACAAGGGTCGGTCTGACAGCTTCCTCTCGGCTTTCACTGCCTGATGTCATGAGTCTCTGGGATGGAGACCCTTCCTCTCCCAGGTGAATGTCTGGGTTTGATGTTGTCGATGCTTCTGTAACTTGATTTTTTTTCTAGGAAGAGGTGTTAGCCCTACGCAAACCCGTTTTGACCTCCGGAAGAGTTGGTCTACACTAGTCTGACCTCTACCCTTCGACCTGCCCAGCTTGGGTGGCCATACCAGGAGCATACGCTCCCACTGGTGTAGCTCTCTGGGTCAAAGAGGTACGCAAGCTCCCAAATCACGACAAGGAGTAGACCCGTGTGAGAGTCTGGAAAATATATATTCTTAATTTATTCTGGATGCAGCTGATGGTTAAGGCATACACACTAATGAGATGCTTTCCTATCAAGGACATTCTCATTATCATCGGATGATCACTAATTCCATTTTGGAGAGACTCCTAGCATTTCACAAGTGATGTTCACTTGGCGAACCCACACCCTGCTTCCTACACTCATGAAGTGACTTTATTGACAAAACAACATGCATCCAGGTCCGATATCTCTGCATTCTCCTAAGTCCCCCAGGCGTTACTTGCTGAGAGAAACGATGTCGACATGTCAGTATTCTATTTGTCAGCTCATGGCCTACCATCGCCGTTTGACGTACTCGTTCATCACGTTTCTTTCTGTCTAAAAGGGTTATGATGCTCCAGATTCCATCACATGAAATGTGTTTCCCGTGGGTGGTTCTGAACCTTTTGAGGAAATTGTTTTCGAATTTTGACCGCAGATGTGGAGGCAGCTGCACTACGCCAACAGGATGGGTTGAGGCAAGCTTTCTTTGGATCTCTTTACCTTGTAAACCCTTTTGCACACGAAGGGGTGGGGGTGGGGGTGGGGCTACACTCTATGTAAAGAGGACTGCTCTATCGCCAAGGTGGCTGCAGAGTACTTGCCCTGTTGCAAATGAGTAAAGAACGTCCTTCCTACCATGATGGACTGGTGCAGATGTGTGACATCAGCCACTGTTGCTGCCAGTGATGTGTGACATCAGCCACTGTAGCTGCCAGTGATGTGTGACATCAACCACTGTTGCTGCCAGTGATGTGTGACATCAGCCACTGTTGCTGCCAGTGATATGTGACATCAGCTACTGTTGCTGCCAGTGATATGTGACATCAGCCACTGTTGCTGCCAGTGATGTGTGACATCAACCACTGTTGCTGCCAGTGATGTGTGACATCAGCTACTGTTGCTGCCAGTGATGTGTGACATCAGCCACTGTTGATGCCAGTGATATGTGACATCAGCCACTGTTGCTGCCAGTGATATGTGACATCAGCCACTGTTGCTGCCAGTGATATGTGACATGAGCTACTGTGGCCACTGTCCCATCTCCCTGGGACTTTGCAAAGCAGAGAAAATAGAGTCACTGGATTCTATGTTTAAAAACGTATATGGAAGCTGTAGGTTGCCCGAGCTCTCTTTGATTCCAGCTGGCCACTGCAGCAAACGAGACAGCAGGACATAAGACCATGACCCCCGACTTGGCTGCAGGAGCCGCCAGAATGAAGATGAAGTTCATCACCAGACCACTGTCAAGGCTCCACTCCAGATTTTCTTTCGGGATTTACTCCTTTCGCCTTTCTAACACAAATGGGGGTACCCACATGGCAGGAATAATTCGAAATCAGTGTTTGCCTTCTCCTAGATTAACTAACGTTCCTGGTTCTCCTAGATTAACTACCGTTCCTGGTTCTCCTGGATTAACCAACGTTCCTGGTTGTCAAGTTCCATTCATCCGAAACAACAGGCTTTAAATCACTACTGTTCTGTCTTTGCTCCTTGTAAAAAGCGGTTCTGTTGGGGTTTAAAGCTTACACGTTACAGAAGGCCAAGAACGGGACTTTGATTGTCAGAGGCTACTTGAGACACATGCTGTTGGGATGGATGCCGTGTTTAATGACAGAGATATGCATTGCACAGTTATTTGATAGACAGCAGGGAGAATATCTGCATATACAGACGTGCCTAGTTTTTAGTGTTGAAAAGCAGTAGACATTTGGGTAAGATGGGCATCTTTGTACATTCACAGACAGGCACGCATACACACGTGCGCATGTGCACATACGCGCGCGCACACGCTCACCTCAACATACCCATGCGCGCGCGCGCACACACACACACGCACACGCACACACACACACACACACACACACACACACACTATGCCTTTCTGTAGCAAATGTTGATACAGTGAACACCATGGAAGAAGTAAGTACGTGGGGAAAAAAGTTTCCAAATGAGGACAGAGCTTCGGATAAGGGCAAAAGAAAGGAGACGCAGAGCATCAGCTAGTCTCTCCCAAAGCAGGATGTTCCACAGCTGCCACATGAGAAGGAACACGGCACAACGCACAAGGCCAACAGTGTGCAAACCCTACTTCTGTTCACTAGGGCAGGGGGACAGGAAGAGGGAGAAGCCGTTCGTTGATTATCAAAAAACGGACTCGCCCTCTCTCTTTTGATTCCCCACAGCTTCCAGAACGTTGCAGGCTGGACTGAGGCACCAGCAGATTACTGTCATTGAGAAACGTATTGTGATTCGCTTTATCAGATATAGCAACCAGATAATGATAGTACTAACATGTAAGAACATTGTTGGTGATCATATCACAACGAAGAACGAAACTCTTAACCAACCGCCGTGGCGAAATGGTCAGTGTGGCGGACTCGCGGCTGGGAGGTCGTTGGTTTGATTCCCATCAGATCCATGTGGGATTTTAATGCCCTGACAGGAAAAGTTTGCTACGGGCTCAACTGAAAAGACTGGGACCATACAGTCGAGTTTTCTCCATTTAATGGATGCGTTTCTGAGTGTTGCTCAAATTTCCTGACCAACACTGCAGGTGTTTGTATCTCTTGGGCCTGGTTGATGCCTGAATACGATATAAAAGTAAGCGAAGAGTGCAGCCCTGTCTGCAGAATGATCGAAAAGTAAATCCGTAGCATCATCTTCATCATCCTCATTCTCATCGAACAGCATAAAAAAAGTCTCACATTCTGTGGCCCTTCATGCCCTGCTCTCACCGTGACTCAGTTTCCATGTCCTCTCCACGTCCATGGCCTTGGTTGGATATTCGTTGGGGGCCACCGGTATCGGCAAGTTCATTGGAGGCTGTCGATGGACGGACGTGGTGGCGCCTTCTGGAGGGAGAGCTCACTCATGCCGGCTCTGCGAACTAAGCATTATTGTCATCAGTAGCAGGCTTAGTAGGTGGTGCCCTGCGTGTGTCAGATCAGAACAGGCGCCACTGAACACCACCAAATTGACCGGCAGCAGTGCAGTGTCTCCTCCCGTGGGTTGTCCTTTGACGACTTGACATTGACTGCTCCCTGTGGATTGCCAGCGCTGGGGCTGCGCCAGGACGGGTCGGGCTGTGGACGTGGGGTCAGAGTGAGCAGCGTGGGTGCAGTGCCACCGAGGTGGCACAGAAGATGGGACAGCAAAAAAGGTGTTTTAGTAATTCTGCTCAGATGCTATTGATGCCTGTGGCCTTCCAACATTTCAGCAGTTTCATAAGCTATGGCTTTTCCACGGATTACTGGAAAGGATTCCTCATTTGATGAATTATGCAGTGTTAGCGAATTTTTGATGCAGCAAATGGTGTTAGTAAACTTGGATGAAGCCTGTAGTATTAATTACCTTGGATCTTCTTTCCATTGTTAGTTAAATTCAGAAAAATATTAGTCCATCTCTTTGCTTTATCTTCGTGTGCGAGGCAGTTTCCATAAATACCCTTAATTTTACTGACTTTTTCACTTCGTTTCTGTTTGGCAGTTTAGTTTAAAGTCTGAAAAGGTTTCTTTGTGTCGTAGCTGTCTAAATTGTCCTCAACGTTTTCAAACCTTGGCGTCTTCAAATCTTACTTACTGATCTTTTTCGTTTCAGTGCTATGTTCCCCCTCTTTCTCTATGTGTGATTTTAAGCTCTTTCTGGGGTCACACGTGATGACTTCAATTCCATCAGCTTATTCCTGGAACCTCTGTTGCTGCGTCAGTCATTGTTTGATTGAAATGGTTTGTGAGGGCTTTCAGATTTCTTTTAGCATCGTTAAAACTTAATTTCAGGCAGCTGCTATTGGTGGTGGTGTTGCTGTTGCTGCTGCTGCTGCTGCTGCTGCTGCCGCTGCAGCTACTGCTGCATGTCTGGTTGTGTGTGTGCTCGTTCACTCCATTGTTCTTCAAACCTTCAACCACATTCATCATGACAGAATCGTAGTTACTATGTTTACGTGAATTACTGCCTGGTGATTCCAGACCCGTTGAAAAATCAAAGATGGAGGAGTATTTATGACACTTGCTACTGTAAATAAAAAAGAGTTCGAAGCAATTCTAGAGGCTGACCCATACTATATCAATAACATGGAAACTAACGCTTACTGTCTAACAATGAAAATAAGGGAACAATTGAACATTTCACTGTGTTAGTAGAATAGCATATGTGGCTTGCGATTCAATAAGAGAGAGAGAGAGAGAGAGAGAGAGAGAGAGAGAGAGAGAGAGAGAGAGGTAATGGTGAAAATGTTTCAGGGCTGAACAACTGTTCACACAGTATACCTTCATATCCTGCACATTTGATTCTTGTAATGATGTCGCCATCATCTGGGTACATTACAGCCAGAGGGAATTTAAGTGATACTTCTGACCCAACATTTCTGCTCAGGACCTTGCATGTCCCTGCTGGGCACGTTATCATGATCAGTTTCAAGGAACTGGTGCCAGTGCGGACAAACATTGAGCTGCATCATTGTTACAAAATGCATGATCCTGTTCTTGGCCATTGTGTGAGGTCGTTTGATAAAGTCTGGGACATACGTGATCCAGAGTCCAGAGTCAACTTTGCACATGTTCTGAATGTTTCAGATGCACTTTTACTTGTTTTTACGTACAAATGCGTCAATACAAGCTGTTTTCAACTCTGGTTTTCCTTTATACCAGACAACGGTACATTTCAGAGAACCGCCAGTGGTTTGTGGAACTGTTCTGTGGAGTACTATTCCTACATTCGTCATCACCTGGAGTGTAATTTGAAGACAGAGTGTGAAGACGGGCGGGATGAGACAGGGCACTGCCTCTTCAGCAGTTCTGATTGTCAGGGTCTGGTGGCTTTATGTGACCATTGCTACAGGTTTGTCAAATCTCAGTCGATGGTAAACAATAAGCAGGCTAATGTTTACTGTGAATCACTGGGAGGGGCATTGAGTGTTCCAAAGTGTTTTTAAATGACTGGTATGGTGTGCTTCGAAACACGTCAAGGATACACCCAGAAAGGGTAAATCATCTTTTGGTTGACCTTTCCATCAATGATATGTCACTTCCTGCGTCATATAGACATGTCATTACTGAAGACAATGTTGCCTATTATCACTCTCTTCAGTTTTCATGGCAAATACAGAAGGCAGGAAGAAAATGTTTAGCAACAGAAATATAAAGAATTTGAGTCCTCATGGGCCTTATGATTTTACAGCTACAGTTTTGAAGCCTCATATTTGTACCGTAGTTCCCCCTCTGCAAACTTTTGGGGCTGTTTGTGAATTCAAGGGAAACAATTCAAAGCACCATTACCATATAAAATCGATCTCATTGCCCTCCACACAATTTGTATTGCCCACAGGAGAGTATGTTATCACAGTTTGTGACAATGATGTTTTGACTTTTACAGTTTTTCTCCTAGGTTCCAACAAGCACAAGGTATGTGGTCAACAGAAGCCACTGATTACTGTTTCTGAGCAATCGTTCTGCACGTTTGGCTCAAGAGACTATGATGCCTGTTCTGTTCCTTATTTACATGCAATGGTGAAACTAACATGGTGTCATTCACCCTTGTGTGTGACTTTACAGATGATTGCCAGGACAGGAGTGATGAATCATTTTGTGAACATCCCATTTGTGTCGGTATATTTGCCTGTGGTACAGGTCAGTGTCTGTCCTATGATCAGGTGTGTGACCAAACCCCCCATTGTCAAGACGAGTCAGATGAGCAGAACTGTGATGCAGTCCAGATTGTATTGATAAACACAGTATATCTTCCGTCTCCTGCTCTTATTACATTTGATGGCGTAAGACAGTTTGTCTCTTTCCCGATGGAATCTAATGAGTCCTGTCCTGACAGTCATTACCGTTGCCCTGGTGAATTCAATGACTGCCTGCCTGTCTTCACACGATGCAATGGCGTGTGCGACTGTCTTGACCACCAAGACGAAGAACGTTGTGAAGAAATGGCATGTCCAGGATTCTTCAAGTGCAGAGCATCCACTACCTGTGTACACAGTGACCACATGTGTGACAGCTGGCCTCACTGCCCAATGCATGACGATGAATTACTATGTGGCGCAACCTGTCCTGTGACATGCATGTGTCAGGGCCATACATTTCTGTGTCGTCAGCCTTTTGCTGCAGCACTTTTCTCCCAGTTACGTTACCTGGATGCCACAGGATCAGGTATGACACTGTCCGATGTGAGCAATAACACTTATCTGATTCACCTGGTTCTTCACCAGTGTAATTTGACAATGCTGCCTGACATTGAACGTGTTGAATATGAGGCTATTAGACCTTGGGGACAACAAGTTGCAGCACGTCAATATGACCTCTTTCATTGGTTTAAAAAAATCTCCGGGTGTTGTCACTATCCAATAACCCCCTTACCTCATTAGGTTCGTCTGGTCTTCAGCAGGGTGTTCTCTCAGAGGTTGATCTGTCATTCACCTCACTGATGGTCTTTGATGCCGAAGTGTTCTCATCGTTTCCTGGCGTGCACAAACTGAATCTAACATTTACTCTTCTTCATGAGATCAGTACTGGGGGATTTCAGGTCATGTCACAGTTATCTGAACTATATATGGAAGGTAGCCCAGTGGAAACGTTTCCACCTGATCTGTTCAAAGATCTGTCCCGGCTGCACATCATTTCGACTGACAACTATAAGCTGTGCTGCAATGAAATCCTCCCACGTAACATTGACAATATTGTTTGCCATGCCCCTGAAAACGAAATTTCTTCGTGTGAAGATTTATTACAATCATGGATATACCGCGCATTTTTGTGGCTGACCATTTGTCTGTCGCTGACTGGTAACGCCTTCTGTTTCTGTGCACGTTTCTTTGCAAAGACCATGACGTCTTCAAGCGCGTTCAGTGTGTTTGTTATCAATCTTACAATGTCTGACTTTCTCATGGGCGTTTACAATACCATTATTGGAGTGGCTGACGAACGGTACCGTGGCATATATCTACATCATGATGACACATGGAAAAGCAGCGCAACATGTAAGGTGGCTGGTTTCCTGTCCCTGTTGTCCAGTGAAGCGTCAGCTTTGATCATTTGGTTCATCACTCTGGATCGTTTTATTGTTCTTCGCTTTCCATTCAGCACATTCCGTTTTGGGAGAATGTCGGCATTGGTGGCTTGTCTGTTGACTTGGTTGGTGGGATGGTGCCTTGCCTTGCTGCCTTTACTTCCCCCGACATCACACTGGGAGTTTTACAGCCAGACAGGTATATGTATACCACTGCCTGTGACCAGGCATCAGTTTAAAGGGAAAGTGTGTATTCATTCAGTGTGCTTATTGTCTTTAACTTCATTCTGTTTTTAATGATATCTGTTGGCCAGTTGTTCATTTACCGATCAATACAAGACAACACGTTAAAAACTAGTTCCTCGAAAAGTTCACATGAGTTGACAATAGCTAGACGACTGATCACAGTAGCAGTTACAGATTTCATGTGTTGGTTTCCCATAGGGCTGTGTGGTATGTTGGCACGTGCTAATATACCCATACCTGGAGAAATCAATGTTGCCCTTGCAGTTTTTGTGTTGCCAGTTAATTCTGCGGTGAACCCCTTTCTCTACACCTTTAACAGGCTGTCAGAAAAGCGGAATAAATCCAAAGAAGCTGAGTTCATAACGTGGCTAGAATCCCATACTGACTTGCTGGTGAGCTGATGGGTAGTGTGGGAAGTGGGATGATGGGGGTTATATCTGAGGGTGGGAGTTTTGAATGGAACCATGTCCATCTGAGAATCAAAGCAGTTGGTTTCACTCATTTGGCACAATCCTTCTCTCTGTGGTTTATCTGCCTCTCTCAGTCTGTCTGTCTGCCTGCCTGTCCGTCTATTTGTCTGCCTGTCTGTCTGTCTAACCCTACTCGCATCTCTCTCTCTCTCTCTCTCTCTCTCTCTCTCTCTCTCTCTCTCACTCTCTCTCTCTCTCTCTCTCTCTCTCTCTCTGGGACAGTGAACAGCCGTCATCATGTCAAAACGCTTTGTTTTGAACTCTGACAAATCATTGCTAGTTGGGGCGGACAAGGACAGGACTGTTCTCCCAGATTCTGCTGACAGGTATCTCTGATTAGCAATGCCTTCAGTTCCGACGAATTTGTGGCCGTTTTCTGCCTGCATTCATCGGCTTTGTGACAAAGATGGCAGAAAAAGACAGCCTTCCTTATTGTCATTGCCACACGTTGAGGTAGAGGGCACGGTGTTACTTTTTGGACTGCTCCTTTCGTATCTGTTCTGGGCCAGTTTCCTCTGTGTGTGTAGCGACATCGAATCTAACCCAGGACCTAACCCTCTTACTGGCAGAGGCTCAGCAGTGGGGGGCTCCATCCGGATAGTCGGTCTGGAAAGAGCAAGTTATACTCACACACCTGGGCTTCGTCTGTCACTACAGAACCCACACTCTGTGATGTCATGGCCGCCCTGCACATGAGGAGTAACCAGATGGACGCCAAGCTGGGCGCAGTGAAGTAGGAAGTGGACACCAGATGTGGTTTAGATACTTACTTTGTTATGTCGTGTAAAATTGCATGTGATTCATGCGACTGATGAGCGTCTGAGATGTTTCATTCCGATCATATACCTGTGGAATTAGTTTTGAGTCACTGTAGCAGCGATGTCAAATCCGAGACAAATCTTTCTGTCAACAGTTTTCAGATAGAAAGATTTAGATGGAATGAAGATTATGCTGATGTGTTCGTAAACAACGTGGTTTCGCAAAAAGATTCATGAGAAAATTAACATCGCAGTCGCTCTCATTGATGTCAATTTAAATGAACCCTTGGATGCTTCCAATATCTGCATTAAAGATGCTGGAGAGCATATGACAAACAAAAGCATTAATGATAATTTGAAGTCCAAAGACTGATATGAAACTGAATGTCATTAAAAAAAAAAATAAATAAACGAAACGTTCGAAATTTACTTCAGAAATTTAAACGGACACATGTCGACGATGATAGTAATTGTTAAAATAGGGCGAGAAGGGAGTATAAACATTTGCAAAGGATAAAAAGGAAGCCATGTAAGAACACCCTACTGACAGAACTCATTCCATCTGTAGAAAATCAGAAAGACTTTCGGAAGAAGCTACATCTGGTTTCATTAAAAAGAAGACAACCAGCGAACAGTATTAGTATGGAAAAGTGGAATGAACATTTCTTGGCACTTCTAACTAAATGTGTAGAATATAACAGTGAATTTCAGAGGGATCGTGATGAAGGGGAGGATGATCATTAAAAACCATCAAATTTTCAAAGAGATGGTAGTAATTGTGTTAAGAAAAAGTTGAAAACCATAAAGCTGCAGGGCCAGATGGTATCATTGGTGAATTGCTTTAAGCATACATTATAACAGATGTCATTTTGAACTTCTTTGTTACCTTCTTTAATTCTTTATCTAATAAGGGAATTTACCCTGAATATTGAACTGAATATACCACTGTACAAAAAGGCGACGTGTACAAACCTAACAATTATAGAGGGACCTTTTTAAATGACAAGTAACCAATTGTACAGCACTATTATTAATCACACGCTACAGGAATGGATCGAAGACAATAATATAACTGACGAATATCATACAGGGGTTAAAACGCAATTATTCAAGTGTTGATCATACGTTTACTTTGATGGTCTTTGTGCAAAAAACAGTTTTCTTTAAAACGTTGTGTGTTGGTTTTTAGACTTTGAACAGGAATTTGATTATGTGTATAGAACTATTCTCTTGCCTATTCTGTTAAAAACCTGGCGTTCATGGTAAGCTGCTTAGGTGTATAATAAACATGTATTCCTGTGTAAATGCTCAAGTTCGGTGTGGGGGTGACATGACCGACTATATTCAATGTACCTGTGGTATAAAAGAAAAAAAAAAGGTATGTGTGTAGCCCTGTTTCTTTCTCTCTGTTCACTAACGAGTTGCCTTTAGAAGTTGTTAAAATGGAAAACATGGTGCCCAGTTACTTGTGATATTCTAGAGTTATGTTTTGTTTTGTTTTGTTTTGGTTTTGTTTTTTTGCTGATGATGTTGTTTTGTTGTCTGAAAATCTGTTAGAGCTTGCGAACTCAATAAAATAGGTTATTAAGATCTAAAACTTCACTTCAGTTAAAAGTAAGTGTGTCTGAAAGCAATATTATCGTGTTTAGAAAGGCTGGGTTCTTAAGAAATAGAGAAAGGTGGACTTACAATAGAGGGTTGACGCCTATAGTGAACATGTACAAAGATTTGGGACTAAATTTTTCAACAAAATGAAGCTTAATTTTTGCATGCAAAGATCTTGCAAGTAGATCCAAGTGTGCATTACTGTGCATTATGCAAACGCTATCAAAATTAGAAAACACATCTTTGAAACTGTTTATGAAATTGTATGACTCTCAAAGACAGCCCCTCGCACAGTGTGGAGCTGAAATTTGGGGCCTATATGATTCGGCTGATTATTGTGAAAATGTGCATTTCTTTGCATTGAAAATGTTGTTACGAGTGAGCATGCGAACAACTTACGATCTAATCTATGTTGAAGTAAACAGATATCCGATATACGACGGATTTGAATTCTACTACAAAGTGTATACGTTATTAATTGAAAGTAAAAACAAATGGAAATTTCAAGGTTGCCCAGGAAACCGTGTAACAGGTAATGATTTTGATACGAGAGGAAAAGTAAATTGGGTTTCAAAGGTGAGGATTAAATTTTATGAACTTGGCTTCGTTTTGTGTGGTTACGATAGGGTGTCGGAGGTATAAATGAATATATTTGGATATTTCGGAATAGATCTAGTTGCAAAGTGAAACGACTGCAGGCGGAAATCTAAACAAATCTTAAATAAATGTCAGCGAACCGCCCAGAGAAACGTGGACAAACGAGTCACAAGACAACACACAACGCGCTTCGACCTCTTAGGTCTTCCTCAGGTGAAACAAAGACGAACAAAATAACGAAAATGCACTTAGCTTTGATCGCTTCAGATTGCTTCTGAGTTCAGCGCAAGGAAAATGAGGTCCACTTTGTGTTTTTGTTGTCCCATTCAACGCCCTCTTCCTTGCGCTGAGGAGAGACGTGAGGCTGGGGTTGGCTTTGCGGCGAAGTCGGCAAGCTGGTTGGCCTGCCTAAAGGAGTGAAAGATCACTTGATGACGCTGAGGCTCCCTCTCTCACGAGGACAAAGTTTGCCACCATTGTCAGCACGTATGCACCCACCATGACCAACCGAAATGAAGTCAAAGGCAAGTTTTATGAAGACTTGAATGCCATCATCACCACTGTTCCCAGCGCTGATAAGCTCATCATTCTTGGTGACTTTAATGCGAGAGCTGGCAGCGATAGCACCACCTGGGAAGGCGTGATTGGAAAGCATGGGGTTGGCAACTGCAATAGCAACGGTCTGCTTTCTCTTTCAGACATGTGTCGAGCATGACCTCCCGGTCACGAACACCATCTTCCATCTAACTACCTGCAACAGGACATCATGGATGCACCCGTGATCCAGGACAGGCGGGACGTGCAGGTCATGTGCACAAGGCTATGTGCGGTGCAGAGTGCTGGACAGTACATCGCCTCATCGTCTCAAAGCTCAGGCTTCATGTCCATCCCGAGAGACATCCTCAAGGTGTAAAACCACCAAAACGTCTGAAAGTCAGCAAGCTCAAGGTCGTCGTTACCAAACAGTCCTTTGTTGGCACCCTGGAGACCCACTAGGAGTCCACCATACGGAATGACCTCGATGTGGAAGCAGCATGGGCCGCACTTCGTGAGACGGTGCACAGCACAGCTATGGAGTGTCTGGGACCCTCAACCAGGGTGCACAAGGACTGGTTCGATGAGAACTGCACTGAAATCCAGCAGCTTCTAGAGGAAAAAAACATCGTGCTCTCAAAACGCACATTGACGACCCACAGTCAACAGCAAAGAACGACGCGCTGAGAAACATATATGCAGAAACATCCAGCAAAAGCTGCGTCAGATGCAAGATTCCTGGTTGGGCAACAAAGCTCATGAGATTCAGGCCAGGGCTTTGCAGACAGGAACGACATGAAAAACTTCTATAATGGCTTGAGAGAAGTTGGCGGCCCCACCACCTCGGCTCATCTCCACTTCTCAGTGCAGATGGATCAACGCTTGTCACAGATAAAGAGAAAATACTAAAAAGATTGCCTGAACACTTTGAAAGCCTACTGAACCGCCCATCCACCATCAACAATGAAGCCATCGATCGACTACCCCAAATTCCGATCGATGAGACGCTGGACGCCGCCAACTTTGGAGACTCAGAAAGCAATTCGTCTGTAATCCAGTGGCAAAGCGCCTGGCTTAGACACAGTCCCAGCTGAGGTCTACAAAGAGGGTGGTGCAGCTCTGGTGAACAAACTTCATCAGCTCTTTCAGATCACATGGCAGCCCGAGACAGTTCCCCAAGACCTTAAAGATGCCTCCATCGTTCATCTCTACAAACGCAAAGGAAACCATCAGGTCTGCGATAACTATGGAGGAATCTCCCTGCTATCCATCGCAGGCAAGATCCCGGTTAGAGTTCGTCTCAACCGGCTCAACACACATCTTGAGCAAAAGTCTCCTACCAGAGAGTCAGTGTGACTTCCAGAAAGAACGCGGGACCATCGACATGGTGTTTGCTGCCAGACAGCTTCAAGAAAAGTGTCAGGAACAGAATGTCGACCTATACTCCACCTATGTTGATCTGACCAAAGCCTTTGACACTGTCAGTAGGAGGGGCTTTGGAGAATTATGGAAAAGTACGGATGCCCCAGAAAGTTCATTGCCATCGTACGCCAACTTCACGACGGCATGCTGGCCAGAGTGCAAGACAACGGCGAGACATCTGAAGCGTTCCCAGTCTCAAACGGAGTGAAGGGAAACAGTTCTTGCTCCCACTCTGTTCCCACCTCATGTTCTCGGCTATGTTGACTGATGCATTCAGTGACGCAGAGATAGGCATCGTCATCAAGTACTGCACAGATGGATCAGTCTTCAATCTAGGAGACTTCAAGCGAAAACCAAGGTCTCGACGGACACTGTCAATGACTTCCTCTTCGTGGACAACTATGCCCTCAACGCTGTCTCAGAGCCACTATGCAACACAGTGTTGACAAGTTCTCTGCTGCTTGCAACAACTGCGGCTTCACAATCAATACGAAAAAGACTGACTGAAGCCACCAGCCAGCCCCAGGAAAGCCATACATTGAACCAGTCGTCACCATCACTGGACAGCAACTGAACGCGGTGGACAAGTTCACCTACCTATGCAGCACTCTGTCCAGAAACGTATCGACGATGAGGTGAATGCCCGGCTCGCCAAAGCTAGTGCCGCTTTTGGCAGACTCCACAAGAACGTATGGAACAGGAGAGACATCACCCTAGAGACCAAGATCAAGGTGCATCGGGCCGTAGTTCTCACCACACTGCTGTATGGCTGTGAAACATGAACAGTTTACCCCGTGTCACGCCAGAAAACTGAACCATTTCCACACCACTGCCTCAGAAGACTCATGGGCATTAAGTGGCAAGACAAGATTCCGGACACTGAAGTCCTCACTCGTGCTGGCCTGCCTGGAATCTTCACCATCCTGATGCAATCACAGCTTCGCTGGGCAGGTCACGTTGTTCGTATGCCAGAACATCGGCTGCCAAAGAAACCATTGTTTGACGAACTGCAACAAGGCAAACGCTCTCATGGAGGCCAGAGGAAGCGTTTCAAAGACAGCCTCAAATCCTCCCTGAAGGCCTTCAACATCAGCCACACAACATGGGAGCAGACTGCCCAGGACAGAGATGGGTGGCGATCAGCTGTCCGCAAAGGTGCAGAGACCTGTGAAAGCAACAGAATTGCTGCAGCTGAGCAGCGCAGGATGATCAGGAAGACCAGTGTCAACAGATCTCCAGCTGCTGCCACCATCCCTGTCCGTACTGTGATAGGTCTTTCGGGCGCAGATGGGCCTGACCAGCC
>JADBJO010000062.1:0-2500 GCA_016801955.1 Conus betulinus
TCATTTTGTAGGAACCACATCGCTGATATCAGGCTGTTGTAACAGGGGTTACTTCCTTAGGGTCTCTCTTTTGTTTTTGTTTTTTTTTTGGTCTCCTGATTTCGCAGCGCAACCTTCCTTCTCAGAAATACATTATTGATATCAGATTGTTTTAACGGAGTTTTACTTATACTTCTTTTTTTTTTTCTTTCTTTTGTTTTCTTTTCTTTTTCACAGGACAGCCCTCTTAGAGTTATATTTTTTGCTACAATTCATCTTGATTGCACCTACTGTGGGGCGAAACGTGACAGGGTAGATCGTGACAGAATGAAACGTAATTGGGCAGAACATGACTGGGCAAAACATGACTTGGTCAAACAGGATGGGGCAAAACATGACTTGGTCAAACAGGATGGGGCGAAAACATGACTGGTCAAACAGGATGGGGCAAAACATGACTTGGTCAAACAGGATGGGGCGAAACATGACTTGGTCAAACAGGATGGGGCGAAACGTGACTTGGTCAAACAGGATGGGGCGAAACGTGACTTGGTCAAACAGGATGGGGCGAAACGTGACTTGGTCAAACAGGATGGGGCGAAACGTGACTTGGTCAAACAGGATGGGGCGAAACGTGACTTGGTCAAACAGGATGGGGCGAAACATGACTTGGTCAAACAGGATGGGGCGAAACGTGACTTGGTCAAACAGGATGGGGCGAAACATGACTTGGTCAAACAGGATGGGGCAAAACATGACTTGGTCAAACAGGATGGGGCGAAACATGACTTGGTCAAACAGGATGGGGCGAAACGTGACTTGGTCAAACAGGATGGGGTGAAACGTGACTTGGTCAAACAGGATGGGGCAAAACACTGACTTGGTCAAACAGGATGGGGCGAAACGTGACTTGGTCAAACAGGATGGGGCGAAACGTGACTTGGTCAAACAGGATGGGGCGAAACATGACTTGGTCAAACAGGATGGGGCGAAACATGACTTGGTCAAACAGGATGGGGCGAAACATGACTTGGTCAAACAGGATGGGGCGAAACATGACTTGGTCAAACAGGATGGGGCGAAACATGACTTGGTCAAACAGGATGGGGCGAAACGTGACTTGGTCAAACAGGATGGGGCGAAACGTGACTTGGTCAAACAGGATGGGGCGAAACGTGACTTGGTCAAACAGGATGGGGGCGAAACGTGACTTGGTCAAACAATGGGGCGACTTGGGGCGAAACATGACTTGGTCAAACAGGATGGGGCGAAACATGACTTGGTCAAACAGGATGGGGCGAAACATGACTTGGTCAAACAGGATGGGGCGAAACGTGATGGCTGTGTGGTGCAAAGACGGATCAGGTGAAACGTGGCAAGGAACAACGAGGCGCACTGTATCAGACACATAGCTTCAGGATTCTATCAAAACCTGTGCCAGCCCTCGGCGGGAGTATGCAACACAACCAGAATACCCAGCATGCATCGGGATATTTGTAGAGCAGGTAGCTCCCACCACGCACTAACCTCCCCAGTGGCTGCTGACTGATACGTGGCGACGAACCCTCACAGAACAGCAACATCGCTGCTCTTGAGTCTGTGAGCTTACGACCCACTGGATCTGGCACGATGACATGACTCCACCCAGCCTGCACCTCTGGCAAGAGGAACGGAACTTGCAGACGGATAATAAACCATTTAAAATCCGTCCAAAGCGGAGAGTTTTAACCATGTTCCCGAGGCATCCGTAAAGAAGAAGCAGTCTTGTGCCGTTTGCATACAGGCCACTCCTTCACACATCCATTTCTTATCTTTGAAAAGGTGATGAAGGTCCGTGGTGCATTCCATGTCATGTACCACTCATAGTGAAACGTATTCTCTTAAGAGTGTTGAGACTTGCATGATGTGAGACATAAACGTTTTACAGCGGACTTCGTGAAAACCTTGTCGTTCAGAGATGTCCCACTTGATGTGATCTTTGAATTTTTGAAACTGATCAACATTTTTCATCTGATCTAAGAATTTACAGACGAATGATATTTAATAAATTTCCGGGTGTGTTTTTAGGTGTATTTTAAAGGGTTGCGTGAATGAAGTTTTCTTTTCTTTTTCCTTTTTTTTAAACGACTTGTGAGTTGACTTCAAACGCGGTGACAGCCCTGCTATGGCCCTTTGCGGTTGACTGGGTTATAAGCACCTTACCTTACCTTACCTTACCTTACCTTACTTACCTTACCTTTACCTTACCCTAGCCTGCAGAGTGCCGAGTGCCGGTGCTAGAGATGTAGTTGAGGAAGGCACTGCTCGACGACAAACTCATTCTGAAGGACTCATCTCAGTAACAACACGACATGTCAGTAAGTAACACACAAGTTAGCCGAATCAGAATATTGAGAGCCGGCAGGGGGAGTGGTGTAGTTGAGAAGAGGGGACGGTGCGTGTTAAGAGGTTAGGTGCGGCGAAGCTGTTCGCTACTCTCGCCGTCTGTGTTTTAGCCGCTTATACTTACGCCGCCCATGTT
>JADBJO010000062.1:15000-22500 GCA_016801955.1 Conus betulinus
CCATTGCATGCAAATGAGCAATAATGTCACAATCATGCCGAGTCGTGTGACCAAGTAAAATAATGTGACATAGCCTTGAGTTTTTTTTTTTTTTTCTCTTTGAAATACGCGTTTCATCTGGTAAACATTACTTGTTCTAAATGGAGTAGAGTTTTTCTGGGAGTCCACTAAATGTTTGTAGTGGTGGTTTATCCTCCATCCCATCCTTCACTCCACCCCACCCCTCCCTTTAACTCTCTCTCTCTCTCTCTCTCTCTCTCTCTCTCTCTCTCTCTCTCTCTCTCTCTCCCCTCTTTCCCCTTGTACTAAAAAAAAAAAATCAGATCTCTGCTAAGTCACCTTTACATTGATGGTAAGTGTTCATCTGCACTTGTATTGTTCCACTAAATAATTTGTTCCTTATGTATACATATGTTTGACCAATCAGTTGGGAGACCCACGTAAAGCATATTTGAATAACTCTTAGCTGCTGTCTGCGTGGGTTTAAAACTGACAATGCATGGCTTACTTACTGACCGCCGTAACTACTGGCCTACATTTATCATCCTTTGTATGTGCAAAACAGGCTTAAAGAGTTTTCCTCTTTTTCTGTTTTGAGTCTTGCTTTTTTTTTTTTTCTTTTCAGAATTTTGCGCTTTCTTCCTGTCCTTCACTTGCAGCCTGGGTAAGCCATTAGACTGCGATTTACTCCTGTTTTGATGCCAGCTGGCCTACTACTTGTACGGAAATTGTATTCCTTTGTCCCTGCTTTATACGAGCAGTGGTGACCGCAGACATTGCCAGCTTTCCGATGGCGCTCACCCAGGAGTCGAAATTCGACAAAGGCCTGGCTAAAAATGGTTATCTGTAACACAGGGATTAAATACACCCCGTATGTCGTCAGTGAAGGATTTCTTCACCTCCCCCTTTATTTTCATCATATCCTTGTCATGTCATTTCCACCAATGGCGGGAAGAGCTATTTACCTCCACTTGTCTTATTTTAGCATCTTTGTAACACATCTTTTCCCATTGTTTCTTACTCCCTTTTTTCACGACGATGATCTATGGCTTGCACTGAGTAACAGGTGCTCTGTCTGTTAAACACCGTGGATGGAGCATCAGTGCCAGGCGTGGATCTTTTGAAGAGACTCACCGAGTAGTCGAAATCGGCTAAGACCAGGCTCAACAAAAATAGTTCTGTCCACGAGGCAGAAAGCAGTGAATCCTACGCTGTCAGTAAAGACTCTAAATTCTTCTCTCTAAGCTCTGTTAGTTGTTGTTTTCCGCAAGCGTTAGCAAAGTCATGTTCATATGTGGAGACAAAAAGTTTAACTGCACTTATTCGCCCCTCGTCCACACATCCCTTATGAATTCCTTCTCGCCTGCCTGTCCGTGTCAGTGACGACGAATTCCATCTTATTTATGGAAGAGGAGAAAGAGAAGATGGAGGAGGAGGAGGAGGAGGAGGAGGAGGAGGAGATGCCAGGTCTTAACTTACAATCTCTTGTCAGTTGTTGTTAGAGTGACTAATCCTGGTTTGCCATCTGCTGTGGTGGTGCAGAGTGACTGGCCTTGGCTGGTCAGCTGGAACGGTGTACATTGGGGAAATAGACAAGCACGAAGATAGACCATAGAAACAGACCTGGGATCAAACACACACACGCGCGCGCGCGCGCACGCACACTCGCACGCACACACACACACACACACACACACACACACACACACACACAGAAAGACAGAGACAGACAGATACACCTGGCGTTCTATGTAGACCTGGACTCTGTGGACATCTGTGACTCGCTCAGACTTCACAACCGGCTACAACCTGCGTGTGTTTGTCACTCAGTCTTACAGACCCATGCCCTCCATGTCGCAGTCGCAGCTGGTGCAGTGAGATACAGACCCCTCAGTACAGGTATATATTATGCTGTCTTTACATCCATTGTCCCAAGCCTCCCGCAGCAGCTGATACGGCCAAATACACTGAGGGACGTTTCGACCAGCTCCTAACCTCGTTTCGAAACACATTTTAAAAGTATTTATACTAATGACCCCCGCCGAACAACGTGGGCTAACGAATCACAAAACAAAACACGACGCGTTTCGACCTCTTAGGCCTTCATGAAGCTAGAGAAACGACACTTAATTACGACGATCTTTGTCAAATGTTTGCAGCTAACCTCGTTTCGAAAGGCTGTGGACAACACTCCCCCATCCCCACCTCACCACCACCACCCCACCCCACCCCACCCCGCTTCTGCCTTTCCTCCCCCTCCCTTCCCTCACCCCCATCACTCCTCTCCCCACCATCACTGGCAACGTTCTCCCCTCCTTGTCCGACAAGAAAAGGTTTTAAAACGGGTAATAGGGGGGAAAGAGGAAAGAGACACAGCCCAAGGTGACAAGAGGTCGGCTGCTGACGAAGCGGACGACGTCATAAAGTTTAGCCGTGTGGAAATTCATGAAGGAGGGCTGCCGACTGGGGTTACCAAAATAGCAGGACAGTCAGTGTCAGTCTTGCTTTTCGGGGAACGGGTGTTCTTAGGTCAGCACTGTCTTGGTCTATACGGGAAATTCACACACACACACACACACACACACACACATGTACATGTACATGTGTGTGTGTGTGTGTGTGTGTGTGTGGGTGTGGGTGTGTGTGTGTGTGTCTGTCTGTCTGTCTGTGGAGAGAAAGTGAGAGAGAGAGAGGGGGGAGTGCACGAGAGACAGAGGCAGGTGTGTGTGTGTGTGTGTGTGTGTGTGTGTGCGCGCGCGCGCGCGCGCGCGCGAGCGCGTTACATTTTTTATAGGCTTGCGCGTTGAGCCTTTTTTGTACATACGAGCAAGTCAGAGTTCACAGACACGAAGAACTATAGGAGAGCACGATCACAACCACAGAAGTGTGAATGACCGCAAGGGTTGACATACAAAGAGGAACAACTTAGTATAGGCCTCTCCTAGACGTTTGTCGAAGGCTGCTCTGAGTGTCAGAATGCAGTATGTATATAATGTGTGTGTTTGTGTATATAACGTAACTGTGTGTGTGTGTGCGTGTGTGTGTGTGTGTGTGTGTGTGTGTGTGTGTGTGTGTGTGTGTGTGCGTGCGTGCATGTGTGTGTGTGTGTGTGTGTGGCGGGCAGGGAGGGGGGTGAGGGGACGCAGGAAGCGCGGGGGGGGGGGGGGGGAGCTTATGTCACCATCAATGCATCTGTCTCCGGTCGTTCTCAAATCATCAGCTTTATTTTGAGGATGCCCCTCTCCCTCATCTTCCCCCCCACTCCACCCAGTCGTCAATTAAACTGTAGTGCCGATAACTTCTGCTCTCTGCCATCCCCATCCCCATCCTCTAGCCCTCCCTCCGCCCTGGTCACTAATCTTCCTTTTTCCTGTGGTGTTGCAGATGTTGCATTGCCTCAGCACCACCACCCCTCCACCACCACCACCACTATCCCACCCTTTTCCCCCACCTCAATTCCCCCTCCCTCCCCCTGTAGCTTCCTTCCCCACCGTCACTCTCTCGTTTTCTTCCGCATCGTGGTTGAGAGTTTAAACACTTTAAAGGGCCTCTCCTCCCCCCCCCCCCCCCCCCCCCGTACTCCTCATCACCACCCCCCCTCTCTCTCTCTCTCTCTCTCTCTCTCTGACGAAGAAATCCGCCTCTAAAACGCCTTTAGAGCCTGATATTCCATTGCATGGAATTCCTCATGGTACCTGAAAGTGGGGTACCGGTGGCCCATGCCAGGTTACTGGTGCTTGACTGACAAAGGAATGCGCGATTGTTGAGCAATCAGTCTCATTCTTACCATAGCTCCTTATTTACTTTAGATTGACGTACCATTAGCGATGATGGAGTAACGAGTCACATTCTCAAGTTAGCTCCTTATTCACTTTAGATTGACGTACCATTAGCGATGATGGAGTAACGAGTCACATTCTCAAGTTAGCTCCTTATTCACTTTAGATTGACGTACCATTAGCGATGATAAGAGTAACCAGTATCATCCTTAACAAAGTTTCTTATTCATTTTAGATTGACGTACCATTGGCGACAAAACATTTTGGATTTAGGGATTCTTTTTCTTTTTAAACATCTTCCATCCTCTGGAACGCGCTTCACCCCCCCCCCCCCCCCCCCCCATCCCCCCCCCCCCCCCCCCGTCCATGCCATATTCAATTGTCATGTCATGTACCTCAGCCACCCCTGTGCCTTACCCAGACTACGGTGAGGACAAGCTGTCTGTGGTATCAGAATCTGGATTGTTTGAGTTTCCAGGTTTTTTTTTTTTTTTTTTTCCCCACCGGTTGTTCGCTTTGAACTTCGCAATTCCGTCAGCCAAAAAATCGCAAGAGATAGAACAAGAGAACATGGCTCATGGAAAAGCCGCCAGATACGTTTTGTTTTGTTTCTGTGCACTTAGAACGTACAACTGGTGGGGTAACAGATCATTATGGGTTTGTTGAAGGATATGCCATTTAGGGACGTATTGCTGGTGAGCTAACAGATCTACATGTTGGCAAGACTTTAAAGAGATCTTTTTGCAGGTAGGTATATTGGTTTGGAGGGTGATAAGTCTCACCTAGGCGGGATCCCTTTTGACCCATAGCTTGATAATAAGTTCTCACGTGAGGACAGTGACGATACGCGCGTATTCAGACTCTAAGTCGGCTATCGGCTCAACATGAATCCTCTTCCTAATTTTTTAACCTCAACCTTCGGTGATCATGGTCTACTTTGGGTCACTCTACTTTTAACTTCGATCAGGGTCGCAATATCCCTCTCTGAACTTCAGCCTAAGACTGTGTCATTGCAACTCATTGCGGGTCACTGAACTGACCATTTATAACATTCAGGGTCACTTGGACCCATTTTGGCTCACAAAGCCTTTAGCCTAGGTCTGCAATGCCATACCTCGTTCTGGGTCATCTGGCTATACGCTAGAGCTGGATCATTGAAACCTCAGCATCCAAATGGGTCGTCATGACCCGTGTAAGATGTCGACCACGACCACGGCGAGCCCACCCATGATGGGTTCTGCGAACATTAACCTCGATGTGACACCTCAGTAAACCTTTCTGGGTCACTTGACGTTTAATCTGAGTTTGGGTCAAAAGTGACGTGTCATCTTGACTCTTCAACATCCCTGGCTCACTGTAGAACAGTGTGAGTCACCTGAAACTATGAATTATGGGTCAAAAGACTTTTAACCTCAACATGGGTACAAATACCGTATTCTGGGTCACTTGATGCCATGTTGGTCTGTCTCTGTGACCCATTTGAACACTTATTCCGTAACGTCCTTCTGGTTCACAATGACACATTCTGGGGCTCAGAACATACGTCTGTGTCGCAACATCCCCATTCTGGTTCATTTTCAGTTTCTAAACAATGTTCTGGGCTAGCTGGTTAATTTGTGACCACATGATCCTAAACTACGATGGGGAACGGTGGGGGGGGGGGGGGGGGGGTAGGCAGGGGACACAGACCTGGGGAGGGGTGAGGGAGGTGGGAGGACACAGGCCAACTGGTACTTTAGACCTCGGTAAACGTAGACGGGGGGGGGGGGGGGGGGGGACGCAAGCCGAAGTGAGAGAGTGCGAGGTGTGGGTCAAGGGCATACCCTTGGGGTCAAACATAGACCAGGGAGGGTGTGTGTGTGAAGGTTTTAGTCGTGGAGACCGTAGACTTTAAGAAACAAAAAGCAAGTCTAAACAAAGACTGGGGGGCGGGGGAGTCACGGCTGGTGGCGTGGTGGGTTGGGGTTGGGGGTGGGAGGCGGAGGGCTCGGGTCGGGTGGGGAAGGGCGGCAAAGCTAGGGGTACACATAGACCTGGACTCCCCGAAGACCTTTTTTCTCGTGCTACAGAGGAGCCGAAGCAGAAACGTGAGACATGCACATATAAGCACGCATGCAGGCCTTTTGTTCTTTAGCGCACCTGCCATTTGTAGGACCTGTGACATCGGTAAACCAGTGAGTGAGCGAGTTTTCCCTCTGTGTGTGTGTGTGTGTGTGTGTGTAAAAGTTGATCTGATGACGGAACTCTTTAAACAAATAATTTTACGGGCAAAAAGTAGGAAGAACAAGTTAGAGAGGTTTTATTTTCATTCTTTTTTTTTCTTTATTTTTCTTTTTTTCCTTGATGTGTGCCAGCTTTTCATTTCTTTTTCCTTTCTTTCTTTTTTCCATCTAGGATCCTCATGTCCCACTCAGTGCCAGCCCTCCAGTACACGAAGGCGAAGCCACAGGACCAAGGTCGTCATCGTGCACGATGGCCTCGTTTCTGGCTGGCCCATCTGGGTACAGGCCTCCCAGTGACGCGGCCGTGAAGAGAGGCCTAAAATGAACTGCGTCAGTAACGTGCCAAAGTGGCGCGCCGTCCTTTTGTCCTCGACCGCCGCCATCTGAACTCTGTGTGTGCGTGTGTGTGTGTGTGTGTGTGCGTGCGTGCGTGCGTGCGTGTGTGTGTGTTTACGAATTTTAAATACCTTGAACTTTCTGTGAACCTCTTGAACGCAGTGTGAACTTTCTGAAGTTTCTGTGAGCCTCGCTGCATCGGAACTGTGTGCATGTGCCCTACTGCGTTGCAGTTCAGGGTACATCTCTGTGTCACTTTGTATGTCACGAGATCTAGATGTCACCGTGTGTGTATGTCACCGGGTCTATATGTCACCGGATCTAGCTGTCATCGTGTCTGTATGTCACCGGGTCTATAGGTCACCGGAACTAGATGTCACCGGGTCTGTATGTCACAGGATCTATAAGTCACTGTATGTGTATGATACTTTGTGTGTCACTGGGGGTATATGCCACCATGGCTAGACGTCACCATGCCGATATGCCTAGACCTAACCCTAACCCAACCATAACACCTTAAAAAATTTTTGACTCTGATATATAAACATGGTGACATGTACACACTGTTTCACATAGAACCCTCATCACACACCGACGTAGTCAACACACAGACACGGTGGCAACCACACTCTGTGACACACAGAAACGAGAGACACGGCGACATAGTAACATAGTCACACATAGACACGGTGACGCAGACACGGTGATATCCAGACTCTCCTAGACATCTAGACACGCGTTCCAGAAGTTCACAGAAAGTTCAAGGCATTCAACTTTCTAATCAATGAACGGAACACACACACACACACACACCTCCTCATTACACGGCGACACAGCGACTTAGTCCCAAAGAAAGACGCGGCGTCATCTTGATGCGGTTATGTGTGGAGCTGACTTCCACGTCGCTACTCTGCACACACAAGTAATGAAACAAACACAAAACATAGATAGATAGATAAGTAGTAAATAGATAAGTAAATAAAGGTCAACGTAACGTTTTTTTTTAATGCAAAAAAAAGCTGAAGTGACGCATAAGTAAATAAAGGTCAGCGTAATAAAAAAAAAAAATGCAATAAAAGCTGAAGTGACTTGATATGAATTTTAAGAAGACAATGAAATTGAGTTCACCTCTCTACCTTTGTCCCAATTTTGCATAATATCAG
>JADBJO010000062.1:27500-45000 GCA_016801955.1 Conus betulinus
AGTTGACAGTGGTCAAATGATTAAGTTTGAAACGCGCACACACGGTGGTCCACGCGCCAGCGAAGGCTATGTGCAGGCAGTAGACGGACCTCGCTGAACAGCGGAAAAGAAGAAACTGGCATACATGGTTACGCCAATCAGCTGAACAATTCTCTTGCAAAGAAATGGTGACTTGCGAGTGACGGACTCCAACAAAGGTAACTAGAGGGGAAACGAAACTAGCTACGAATCCCGTCTCCCCTCTATATCTCACAATTCATCAAGTGCTTTAACCTACTGGAATGTTGATCTCACCATCAGGCATTCCAAAGGGGAGGAAGAGGGACGGTAGGGGTCCAAAAGTCAGAATCATCTCTGTTTTATCAATTCTAGCAAAACTTGTGTCTGGAGAAATTTTGTTATTGTTACTATTGGGATCACTCTAATGATGATGATGGTGTTGGTTACGAAATGCACATTTGAATATTCTGTGTCTTCTGTGTATCACTCTATCATGAGCCCAGACTTTACTGTTTTCACTGATAGGAGCAAGCAGTTGGAGATATACTGTCGGCGTACAACATGATTTGGCTTCTAACATTTACGATAACAAGTCAGATAGAGATCAGGCAGCAGCTGGCTTGGAAACAAACAAATAACCAAAGATCAGACAGGAATCTGGCAGCAGCTGTCCCGCAAACAAACAATGAAAAAATGACTTTCATTCAGCATACAACACTTCTCAGGCGTTCGGGCTTTCTGAGAACGTTCAAGTTCCGGGCAGTACTTTCTGAGTCAATGTACAACGTCCCTACTCATAAATCGCGGATTGAAAATCAAAATGGAGATTGTGAGCCCTAAGGCAGTAACCAACAAAGCACAAACTATCTCAGGGATACATCCCTAGCCTTCAGCTATTATTTGATTGGAGTGCATATTTAATGAGATCATGTGTTAACTGTAAAAGGTGCTATCAATTGTTGTTCTTTGCAACATGATTGTGAACACTTTTGTCGAATTAAGATTGATCACACGGACAAAAGTGTTCTTTATGTCAAGGTACTGAAAACAAAAAATGAATGAGTGAGTGAGTTCTTTAATTTATAGTCTGTTCACACTTGGTGATGCTAGACTTTGAAAAAAGGAGCGAGGAGAAGGGAAGCGTTTATAAAAATCTATTAATTTGATGCGTGGAAAACACTTTAGCTATTTGCACAATTTCTGGTTTGTGGTATTGTTTTAATAGAATTATGTACAGTCACATCCACGTTCGATTCTTTATGTAATGAACTTAATATTGAACAATGAAAAATGATATGGTCCACTGATAGAAGGCTTGGAAAATCGCATCCTACATTTTGAGAAAATTTGGTTTTCCACGAACTGAGTCGAAGCTTGTATATTAAAGATGACAAATATCGTGGATATGATAAAATTTCATACTTCTCTTGGAGGTATTCACTATTCACGCATTTTTCCAATAACGAATTAATTTCTTGAACATCAAGTTTTATTATACTCTCAGGTGTTTTTCTTAACGCATCATCTCTAGCTAATTGATCTGCTGATCATTACCAGATATGCCACAGTGTGGTGGAATCCAGCAAAAAGATATCCCAATTCTCTTCAACATAATAACATGTATATAATATCTTATTTCAAAAAGTAAATCTTTTCTTATTTTTGATTCCAAATTTTGCAAGCTATATAGCAATGACTTAGAATCAACGCAGAAAAGTATATTGCAGACAGCAGGGTTATTGTCACACATAAAAATCAACGCCATAAGAATAGGATACAGTTCTGCCGTAAATATGGAGAACCCTTTCTCAAGAGAAAAGGAATCACGAATCTTCAATAATGGAATCTTTAAAACCGGTCCCTGCACATGATTCTAAAATCAAACCATCTGTAAAAATCTCATATGATTTGGATACACGGTTTCAATTTGTTCTATTGCTTCACATGAAAGAATATTAATGTTATCAACCTACTTCATGTCAGTGTAATCTATATCAAATATATTTGGATATGCATTAAATGAGGTATGCTTGACGCTATTGGCACATCCGTTATACTTTCAATATCAATGTTTACTTTTCAACTATTTCATTTGTATAATCTTTAACGGGCTTTTAAGAAGTCACTTTCAGATTTACTAATAGGGGTTTGACAGAATTTGAAACATACAGGCTTCTGGCAACATATCTAGCCGTTGCCAGTTTTCGTTGGTCAGACAAAGATAGTAAGTTTACTTCTTTACAAGTATTGAACGAATCTGTGTGTACAGGAACACCAAATGCTGCCTTCACAGTTTTACTATTGACTGTAATTTCTTCAACACAGTTTCTGGGGGATTCAAAATAAACCTCTTGCCCGTAAATAAGCTTCGATCGAACTAAGCTAGTAGCTAAATGTAATAACGTTTTGGTATTTTCACCCTGTGGGTGTGCATTGATTATTTTCAGTAGATTTAGCCTTTATCTTGCGTCAATTTCCGATTTTTCAATATACAACTGCCAGTATAATTTACAGGTTAAGGTTACCCAGACATTTTTACATTTCGTGAATATTCATACATTTTCTCATTTAACACAAGATGAGGCAAGTATTTTGGATTTTTCCCATTATCAAAAAGAACTAATTGTGTTGTTGTTTTATTCTGCAGACAATGTTAGCCCGTTTTCAATAATGTATTTGTCAGTTCTATCTATTTCCAACTGATATGTGAATGATCGATCTAAAGTGATTGAAACATCATCATCAGTCAACTGTCATACACAGACTCGCGTAGGACGTTGTGGACAACTTAAAACTCACTCTTGACAACAAGACTTCTTTCAAAGAGCCTATGTACACTCAAAAGAGGTGTCAGCAGATTTGCGCCTTCCGCGAAGTTACTGCTTTTGCCATTTTGATCCACAAGTCCTGTTACCAGCACCTGTAGGAAAGGAGGCGGGGCTTAGCATATTGCACAGCTTTCAAATTGCTGATCGTTCAAAGACCTTACCAGGAAATTCTCGTCGTTAACGCATCTATTCGACAAGAGAACAACGCCAGTGAATTTGGAATTGTGAACGAAATTCATGCCACCCATACCTTGTTGCCATTGCTTTTATCATCGTTCTGTCAGAAATAGGAAGGGTTTGGTTACCGTTTAACTCATTAAATCTGATCGCCTTTGATTAAGGTATATGGCTGCGTATGAGACAAGACTGTCAGGAAGCTGGTTTTTGCTTGATCTCAGCTCTTTGCATTTTCATAGTTTCATTCTCAGCCCACATCGTCTGAGGCGGCAGAACATTAACAACAAAAAAAAAAAAAAAAGAAAGAAACAATGAAACTGAACTGAAATTCTGTTAAATCCCCTGCAGTAATAGTGTCTTCGGCCATGTCTAAATAGGAAGAAAAGCTGACGTTTTCAAACTGAGAGAGAAAACCATGAGGATTTGTTTCTTACCCTCCCCCTCCTCCCCCAATCTGGTCCACCCCATGCCCCTCCCACCAGTCTCTCACTGTAGAATTAGGGGTGGGTGGGCTCTCTGTTGATCAGAATTTGCTGGGGTCGACGCCTCCTGTCTTTTTCATCGTTTATTTCAGCCATTCACTCGCCACTTTAAGGCGTGTAATGTCATGAAAACAGTTCATTTTCTCACGTTAATGAAAGGATACTGAAATCAACCAACCAATGAAATCACTCACTCTCAATCTATCTATCTATCTATCTATATATATATCTATATATATATAGAGAGAGAGAGAGAGAGAGAGAGAGAGAGACAGAGAGAGATACAGATACATATACACACATATATATCTATATATAGGTATATAAAACGTATAAACCTTAAAAATCCAGAAGCACCACTTTCTTACTGCTGAGGTCCGTTTTCCTGTTGTCATGAGACGATAAAATACAATAATAAGAAAAAATGGACCCACAAACCGCTTGGTCGACTCTTTTCCCTTTTTTCGTTTTTGTCCAGTTTTTTGGGTCCTAACACAGGACCTTGCTCTGGACAGGTTTAATCCTGATGTTTTACATGTTGGTTTTATTGTTTGTGTCCTAAGTTCTGTTTGAACCTGGGAATTTGTTGAGACTAGTTAAGCTCTCCTGTCCCAGAGAAGGTCTTGTGTTGGGACCGAAATACTGGATAAAAATAAAAAAGGAAAAGGAGTCGACCAAGCGGTTTTGTGGTCCATTTTTTTCTTCTTTTTTTCTTATTATATGTATATATATATGTGTGTGTGTGTGTGTGTGTGTGTGTGTGTGTGTGTGTGTGTGTGTGTGTGTGTTCAAAAGGCCTGCATAAACAACAGCAGCTTTCTACTCTCAGGTACTTTATTGGCATACTGCCTGACAAAAGTGCAGGTCACCATTGTTGAATCCGAGGCTGCAGCCGTCGCACTAACAATGCTACCGCAGCCCACTGACACGAATATCACACAATGGCATAAGAAACGGCTACGACATTTGAAAATAACAATACTACTACCGCCATCACCATCACCACAAACACACACACACACACACACACACACACACACACACACACACACACATGCATGCGCACGCACGCGTGTCGCATACAGCACGCGCACTAGCACACCAGCAAACGCACAGCACATCTGCATGATTTTCCAAACACCGATCAGCAAAAGCGCGACTGCACGTCGACCTGAGGCAGACATGCGTGCGGGCATTGACCTGCTTCGTTGTGCAGGTGTTGCACGTTTTCCATGAATCGACACTGAAACTTTAAACCACTTCACTGTTTATTCACAGCCATCCCATTCAATAACACTGAGCTGAATAGTCCGGGTTTCATTGTCATGACTACTCCAGCGATATACGAGTTCTTTACCTGACACAGATACGGTGAGAGAAAAAGGAAGTGTGATAGAGATTGGGAGAGATATGCCATCGTCTGTCGGTCGATCTGTCTGTCTGTCTCTCTCTCTCTCTCTGAAATCAACTGTTATTTACAATAGCAACCAAAGAATAAATACGAGAGAGAGAGGTAGACAGACAAACAGATCGACAGACAGAGAGAAACAGAGAAATTGTTGAAATCAGTCCAGGCCTTGGCCCATTTCATGATCTGAGTTTTTTGGGGTTTTTTTTTTGTTGTAAGTATGTCGGATTAGGTTGATTTTACAATAGAGGGAGGAAAAAGATACAATAGTCAAAGAAAAAAATACAACAGTTGTCACAATAGAGGGAGGGAAAAGACACTATGTCAAAGCAAAAAAAAAAAACTATATCAATCAAAATGAAAGTTAACTGGGAAAGGCATTTGTTTGCAAGACCTCTAGCAAGTTTGTGATTTGTCACGAATTTCAAAACATTTAAAGAAAAGCGTAGCCAGTGACCAGATCAAAACTTCATTACGAGCTGTCATCTTGCAAGACATCTGTCGCCATTCACTGCAAGGTGTGACGTTCATAATATACGTATGTCTAATATTGTCATATTGTTTGCAATGAAATTATATATATATATATATATATATATATATATATATATATATATATATATAGATAGATAGATATGTTTTTCGTTCTCAGTTCATCAAATGCGCATGTCATTTTGTGTTATATAAGCCTATGCTTGTTGTACTCAGTGATTTGATGAATTTTGCTGCAAAATGGTTCTTGAACAAATGTGTTCTCAGTTCATTGTAAAGTGCGCATGAAATAGAAAAAAAAAGTGTTTTGTGTTCTCAGTTTCATCAAATGCGCATATTTTTGCATTTTTTGCATTGAAATAACAAAAAAAGTGTTTTGTTCTCAATTTTACCCGGACAAAATGAATAGATCTGTCGACAGTAACACCAAGTCTTAGATATGTTACCACACGCTTTCATACTACTCATGCCCGATCAGAATCTAATGCAAATTTTTCTGAAATGTTTCTGCTCTATGCAAATAATAGTCTTCAGAATACAGTTTGTATTCAAAGTCTCTACAGTTTGTATTCGAAATCTCTACGGAGTGCATAGCGATCACTGGTGATTAAATTGAACTCCCAAAGTTGGTGGTTCATTTCAAGCAGTCTCTTTTTCAAGCCCCTGCAAAACTGATCCACATCACCCACTCTCTGAGAAAGCTATACAAACTCAAAACCAGTTCTTTTCGGTAGAAAACTTAGTTCAGTCAACCAGTTCTGTTGATGTTTATGTCTACAATCATGAACATGCAGTATGCTTGTTTAGGTGAGTGCTTGTCAGTTGGGTTTAATATTCTGTACCAAAATTTTAACAGTGTCCATGTAGCCATTTATAATGAAAGGCGCGTCTTCCGAGTTCATCATAAACCATTCGATTAGATGTTCCTTTCGCCACATTTATGAACCTTTTACAGGCAAACATATGTCTTTTTTGGTTGGATCATCCTTTATCATGATAATTTGTACGCCACTGCAGTCTAGGGCAAAATGAGCTGAATCACTGCGTCAGATCATTTAGAAAATGTTTTCCTGTCACCTAGTTGAGAGAATTGTAAAATTCTGAGGACCTCAAAAACGGATATTTTTACCCTTGACTTGCAGCTTTACACTGCTTCAAGTATGCATACCGGTGGTAAAGGTGAAGCCAACATACACAGAAGTATTTGCAACTTCAATTTCACTCCATTTTTTTGCTCACTTCTCTTTGCATCAAACAACCCCCCAACCCCACCCGCCTTTTAAAAAAAAAAAAAAAAAAAAAACAAAACAAAAAAAAAAACATAATGTTGCTTTTCTCAATGTTTATCATTCATCTAAATTCAGAACCGATACAGATAACTGAGCTGGTGCTGTAAGCACCTTGGTGAGCATGACAAATAATGCTAGACGTCGAAAAGAGCAAAACGAGGAAATCAACAAGATCTGGCAGGAACAGGACACCATGAAAAAACCAAACTCAGAGACATGTTCTGCATGCTCATTTATGATGATAGCAAAGAGGGTAGGGCCATGGACATAACCTCGGCACAAGCTTCATGGGCTTTCAAAAAGATTGGCGAGTTTATTTTGAACCCTGACACATGTAGCTACCTGTGGTAAATTGTCTTGAATGCATACAAAAATAATGATACGACTGCCCCGTGTAAGGACTATGACAGTGTGTCTTGTGTTTATTGTCAAATGCTTCTCTGAGATCGATGGAAGCGACACAGACCTTTCCACTCCGTCAAAATAAGTATTTTTGCCTTAAAGCGTGATGTGTGGGTGAGTAACCCCATCTTACACCTATCATTTCTTTTTCTCCAATCTTGTCATTTCTTTTGAACTGGTTGTATAGTCTTTAACTCAGAATTAAGGTAAAAAACATTAACCAAGAAAACTCATGAGATGAGTTATCAGTCATAGTCTACCCCCCCCCCCCCCCCTTCTCTCTCTCTCTCTCTCTCTCTCTCTCTCTCTCTCTCTCTCTCTCTCTCTCTCAACAGTTTTTAGGGTCATTTTACGGTGTCGTTTCTTTACACTCTCTCCCCCTCTTTCATCTCTCTACCTGTTTTTCGTCCATCTGTCTGTCTTTATTCCAAGACAACACAATGTAACACTTTCAGTGTTACGTCATAGTCACCTGTATGCGAACAGTATTGAAAAGAGACGTCACTGAAATGTGCTTCAACACAACTCGACATCAACCGTCTTTACTTCCTCTTGCAGTCTTTCATCGCAGGCAAAGTCGTCGCTACACACCACAAAACGTCTTATCTATTAGTTACGTGAACTCCGCGAAATGCTGACATCGCCGTCGCTGCTCAAGCTACATCAGTAAGATGCTGGCAGTCTGTGAAGCGTCCTATGCTTCTTTCAAACAGGATGACTCAAATCCCCTTTCATTCTAACCTTTAATTGGCTCTCAGGTTCCTCTGACAACCTGTCACATAGATAAACGTCAGAAAACATGATGTGTGGCTTATCTCTCAGAAAGGACAGTACCAGACAACAACAACAACAACCTACAGGCTGCCGATGGGCCATAAGGCTGGAAACAGTCCATTACAATGAGAAAAACGTGGATCCCAATGTACGGCAGACGCTTCTGAGTTCCGGTGTCACGTTTCACTGACTGATCCAGAAAAAAAAAGTAAACGATGCCTTGTTTCTAAGTCTTGAGACGATATATGGTTTGTATTCGTTCCGTATGCATTTATAGGATAACCATATACCAATGTTTGGTAAAATCTTTTAAGAAGATTAGTGAATGCTGTTAAATGTCTAAATGCTTCGTAATATTTGTAACATTTCTGCTTGGGCTAAGTGTTTTCCAGCAAATAATTGAATCCCCAAAATAAATCATTACATTGAGGAATTGTTTCCATTCAACTGATACGCAGTTTCTCATTGTCTCATACCACTGGTTGATCTCCAATCTCAGGGTGAATAAACTTAAATGGAGAACAGAAGATTAAAGATCATACATTCATGTCAGTCTCTTTTTTGTTGGCTCAGACCTCACGCCTTCGTGGAAGTTCAGAAGGCAAATGCAATCTGAAGCCCAAACCACTCATCTTCAAGGGTGGGGTAGAGGTGAGTGTCACGTAAAATGGTAAGACATGACACGATGTTGACTTGGTAACAAAGACGGACAGACGGACAGAGGAGAGAAGAGATGTAAAAGAGAAGGAGATGGGGTTCATGGCCATTGCCTTCACCCTTTCTGGAATAAGGGTCCCCACACAATAACACGTAGAAATCTGATTTTGTTTCCCACGTATTCAATCAGGTCGATACCAACGACCGTGTCAGACTGGGCAGAGGCAGCGGAGTTCCAAGGAGAAATATAATAGAAAATGCACATCGTGGTTATTGTTATCAAGAACATTGCCAACATATCTAACATGAAAAAATGGCCCATGCTTGAAATAGCAAGTGAACACCTGTGCACAAGAACCATCACTTCTCCATTTGTCCCACCTTGTCTGTTGATTTTCTTACCTTGTGCAGAAAACATAAATCTTTCGTAATATTCATTTCAAAAGTTCGACTGTAAAGCTTCTATATAGTATGTTACATTAAAGCAGTTTAGAAAACTCAAAAAGTCACATGTTGCCTACTTCGTTTGTGAGTGTCGCAACATTGTCGTTGAAGTCTTGAAAAGGAGTACGTGAATTTGCCTGTGTACTGTCAACACGGGGCCGGCAAATCCATCAGGCATCAAGGATTGCAGTTGCTCATGGGGAATCAAAATGTATTTGTTGCTATCTGTACTTGCCACGTGTAAACTGCACCCTAAAAACTGGGAAGGTCTACTTCATGACCACCAGAACTTCATTCATAACTGACTTGCTTTCTCATTTGTAAGTCTGTGTGTGTCATCCGGTTGTCTGGTGCTACGGGAGTAGTCCTGCGTGACACATCCACATCCATGGTGGCATGGTCGTCACACTGTTGTGGTTGACAGCCATGGCCGCTATTGCTCCCCAGGAGGCATTCGTACAACAGCAGAAGCCGCACTGGTTGTGGGTGGCTGAAGAGTAGAAAATCACCGCATTGGATGGTATCGTTGGGAGCATGGCCTTGATCTGGTCAATGTGCAGGGTGGTTGTCCCAGAGAACGCGGCGGTAGCTGAAGGTCGTTTGTTCTGCTGTCCTGTGTTACTGAAGTGCTCAGGAATTAATGCTGCTTCCTTTTCCGTGTCCTGCTCCGATCTCTGTTGTACTTGTCCGTGATCAAGTCTCCTAAGCACCGAGATGTCCTCTTCAGCTTCAGAGTCTTTCGGTGTGGTGGTGGTTGGAGATTAATAAGCTTAGCAGGAATATCACCCTTGGTAGTCATACTGGCTGTTCTCTCTCACAGACTTCAACTGATCGTTTTTAAGCGTCGTGTAGTAGGGTCCAGTTTGATTGCCATCTTTCTCTGTTTGCTCGCTTCTTTGTTCTTCATTACTATCGTCATGTGTCCAGATCTTCGAAAGCTGACGATGAAGGGTCAGCGGCATGAACTGTTCGATCTACCAACGTGATAAGCTTCGTCAACGTCATGTTGTTAAAGTGTTGGAGCCGAGGTAGTTGTTCAACATGTGGACCACTATGCCGAGCAGTGAGGCGGGTGTCTCTGTGCTTTCTTCTACGATGCCGTTTGCTTTGACGTTTTGACGTCGTTGGGCAGCGTGCAGCTGGTCAGCTTGCTGTTGAGGGACTTGCAGACGGTCATGAGAATTTTTCATCTGCCTGATCAATGTTCCTGCTATTGATTTGACGCAGATGTTTAACATGATCGACGAGTTCTTTGTAGACACCATGATTTGTGCTGGGGTGTTGTGTAAGCTGGCAGTTTGACTTTTGAGTTCATTTATTTCACTCACCACAATCTGTATTTGCTTAGAGAGATGCTCCAGTTTCTGGTCGAGATCCTGTAGTCTGTGATTCATTTCAGTGTCCCCGAATGAATGACCTGTGAGTTGATTTTAACGTGGTGGCAGCCCTGATATGGCCCTTTGCGGTCGCCTGGGCTATAAGCAACATTATCTCATCTTATCCCGTACTGCAGCAAAAGTAGCGTTATTGTCAGGAACAAAGGCACTGTGTCAGTCGGGCGAACAAGATGGGGAATGACGAACAACAACAGTTTTGCTCTCCAGGGCCGTTTCTATTTCAAACCAATGACAATTTGAAACTAAATACCAAACACACACACACACACACACACACACACACACACACACACACACACACACACACACACACACACACACACACACACACACACACACACACACACACACACACACACACACACAGCACGCGCGCGCGCGCGCGCACGTATGTAACACACACACACACACACACACACACACACACACACACACACACACACACACACAGACGGGGAGGGGCGTATGTAAATGCGCATACACACACGCACGCACACACATACACACACGCACACACATACACCCACGCACATATGCATCACACACCCGGTACCATTCAGTCATGCGCAAACACACACACACACACACACACACACACACACACACACACACACACACACACACACACACACACACACACACACTTCGAGAATGCATGCACCAACACTGTCGTCGTCATTAGATTTATGACTTGAATCATTATGTTTCTTTCAATTTTTTTTACTTTTCATTTTTTTTTTACTCTTACAGATGATATATGGTATCTATTTTGTGTAGCCAACAGAGGTGATCTATTGTGTGTTCCATCCTAGATCAGGGCGTTCATGCATACAGTGATGTTTCGTATGATAATGATGGCAATATGTTGATAGTGATGGCGGAGGTGATAATGGTGATGCTGGTGCTGGTGTGTGTGTGTGTGTGTGTGTGTGTGTGTGTGTGTGTGTGTGTGTGTGCGTGCGCGTGTGTATCCGTATATGTTTTCGTGCAGAAATGATGGATTTTGTGGTTATGAGTTGATCTTTTCTGTGGGAGAAAGAATTGATTGTGGTTGGTTGGTGTATTTTGCTTTGTTTTTCTTTCAAGTCTTTCGATGTTTAATAGCAGTCTTTTTGTCCGCTCTTTGTTTTGTTTATTTTTTTTACTGATTCTGCGCCGGCCCTTTTGCCAGCCATATTCCCTCTGCCTCCATCCTCGCTTTAACATCCGCGCCCCCACCCCTCCCCAAACCGCCTCTCTCTCTCTGTCTGTCTGTCTGTCTGTCTGTCTGTCTCTCTCTCTACCTATCTACCTGTCTCTCTCCTCCTCCCCTCCCCCTCCTTGAAACAAGTGATCCTATACATATAAAACGAACAAAATGCTTCAATCTTACACAAACAAACCCAAATTAGCATAGTTTCATAAATAGCCACAGCTTTCTGATCTGCGGTGAGAGAAAAGTCATTACTGTGGGCATAAAAAACAAGCCATTCTGAGCTGATGGTTCAAACGTTGCACACAAATTCAGGTTCATCTCCTTGATGTTATCAACAGTTCCTTTTATGATCTATATCGCCACGATAAACAAAAGTAAAGTGAAAGCAACATTAAAGAGGAGAGTGCTACGATGCTGAAAAATATGCACAGCTTCCACGATTAAGATTATCGACCAGGAAGTCTACGTCTCGCTGCTTCACATGACAGAGGAATTGCCTTTTCCATGTTTGCCATTCAGTCCCTCCACCCACACCCCCATTACCATCCTCTGCCACCCCTCACACACACACACACACACACCACACACACACACACACACACACACACACACACACACACACACACACACACACACACACACACACACACACACACACACGAGATGTCATTTGCCTGTTGCCTTGTTTACGGTGCAGGGCAATATCGGGGATGGAATCAATCGAAAAATGATATAATAGATTAAAACAAATCAACTTCTGACCACATCGTTACAGTCACCCGTACCAATCTCAACCATGCCGAAACAAAGTACCCTAGAACAAGAACAAACAATGCTGGTGTCTGTGAACTATTACACTAAACCACCTAGGATGAATCAAAGCGACGCTGGAGACGCAGCCACTCCGTTTGGTTTCTCAAAGAGTAAAATAAAAAAAAAATCGATCAGAACTGTATCCGAACAAACAAACTAGATGCCTTTTTAAGTGAACACATGGCGTAATGAGACAAGAAAAGGCTGTATCAATGCATAACCTGTTAAAACTGTCTAACTGGTAGCCTGGAAGAATCGAAAGAGCCAGAAACGGAGAGTTTCTCAGAAAAAGACAGGTGCATGAACCTGGAAAACACAAAGGATAAAAGACAGCTAATGGAGAACACAAAAAAGGTCGACAGAACACGCAAACCTTCTGTAACAAAATATCCTGGAGACGCTGGTGCTATTTCTAACCTGAAGGACACGCACTCCCCTGTCTCACACCCCTGACCTCTTTGCCCCCTCCCTCAGCCTGCTGTGGACAGATTTCGGTCTGGGAACACCCTATCATTAACAGCCTCAAGATGGCATGACTTTATCCCACCACTCTCCACCGCCCAGCATATGACAGGGAAGAAGGGTGGGGACGGGAGGGACTCCAAGAGATGGATCAAACTCTCTTTTATTATTCCATTTCAACAACTCCTGGGAAACTATGTTGCTGTTGCTGTTATAAGAACAAAGACAATGATGATAATGGGGGTCACGGTAAAATGCATATTTGCATTTTGACCCATTAAAAGTTTAGATTACAGCTTTTCCGGTGATGGGAGCCAGTAGTTGATTGATTGCAAGCATACAGCATAGAATATGGCATGGTAGAAGGTGCAAAGACCGGAGTTAATATTTACAATAGTAGATCAAACAGAATTCGGACAGCAGACGAATGGTAACAAATTAAACGAATTAGGTGTGTCTGCCTAGTAATTCAATATCTAGTCCATTTTTCAGGAATAAACACATTCTGAAAGTAACCCTAATCTATTATGAAATCCTGTTTTTGAGCTGCCTCATTCTAAGGATCGAGGCCATCACTGACTTGATTTATATTGCTTTTACTCTTCTAGCCTTGGGGGAAAATTATTATTATTGAAAATGAATTCCTGTCATGTTCTCATCCCAGGCTCGATCTTCACCAGTTTGCTCATGGATCTGAGAAGGGCAGCGATGACACCACTGAACCACTGCTCCACTAACTTCTCAGGCACTTGGACAACAAATGTCCAAAGCGTTCGAATCCTGTCTTTGGATTTCTCCACAGCATATAACTATTCAGAGATTGCATGGTCAGCAAACTTAAAAGCTTCAAGTCTCTACGATGACACTAAATAGATTTACATCTTCCTTAAATCCCATCCTCTGAAATATGGCGACTGCAGCGCTCGTGCAGTAATCAATAAATAGCAAGGTACTCCAAGGGTGCATCCTTAATCCTTTGCCCTATTTGATTTCCTCTGTTGAGTGTAGTTTATATGTTATGATGAAATCAGCATTTGTGCAAAATTAAGTACGAAATCAGCATTTTTGTAAAATTAAGTACCAGTTCTGTTTCTAGACCTTACGGTTTCTAACAGGTCAGTCAGCATAGTGTATCATCCCTTATTTTCAAAACAGTGTTCATAAAAAAAATTCCTGTTTCTCCACTTCTTTACAAAACAAGAAAAGATAATTTTCCCAAACCCATGCAATCATAGCAATTGGTCAGTTATTGTAAATTAACAAATGGACCAATGAAATTCACTGTCAACAAGATCTCTTTCAAACAGCATCTGCCAACTGAAAGGAAGTGGCAGCAGTCTTGCGCCTTCTTCGATGTATTATCTTTTTACTGTCTTCACCCGCAAGTCTGATTACTGGCACCTGTGTATTTAGGGGTTACAGGGGACAAGGGGGTGGGGGTAGGGGGCAGGGGGGATGGATGGTACCAGGGAATATGTTTGTTATGAAACTTCAGTAAAACTACCAATACTTATAGTACAGCTACGATTTATGATGACTTATATTGCCCTTCTGCTGAGCTCAGACCACCCGGGCAAAAACAGGTGAGGAACAAATCCAAGTTCAAACCTCCGAAGCGCATGCACTCACGCCAAATTAACATTATCTGCTTCCATCCACACTCGCCAGGAACTCAATCCACTTATATCAACACACGTGCATATCAACACTCTTATATCAACACACACACACACACACACACACACACACACACACACACACACACACACACACACACACACACACACACACACACACACATTCCATGTCACACACCACACACACACACACACACACACACACACACCACATGATTTTAGGATTGTGAACAAATTCCATGTCTTCCACAATTTGCAGCCATTGCTTAAATCATTGGACTGTCAGATGTTTCATGAGATTTGTGAGTTGAAATCACTAAATCTGATCATTTTTAACTGGCATGTGTGGCTGTGTGTTTATAAGACAAGACTGAAAATCACAGTCATGGTCTTATTCGTTCTCCGCTCTTCATATAGTCACAGTTTTTTTTTTCAGTCCAGCATCATCCAGTCTGGCTACACTTTGAAAAAAAAAGCAATGGAACTGCACCGAATTCTGTTGTTTTCCCACAGTGATAAGACCTTGATTTCTTTCATAGCTACGTCCACACAGAAAGAAAAGCTCCTCATGTATTCAGACAGAGCAGAAAAAACTGTGGATCTCTCTCTCTCTCTCTCTCTCTCTCTCTCTCTCTCTCTCTCTCTCTCTCTCTCTCTCTCTCTCCCCTACCTCCTTCCTTTCCACCCACTACCTCACCACACCTCCAGACAGCCCCCTCCCTCTCCCATTCATTGTGAAATACGCTGCAGCCGCCCTACAGGGAAGGCAGCACTGCTGACGTTGACCCTTCGTGTCCTCTTTTCCTGTCAGCCGCTGCTTCAGGGCACTGAGATTTAACGTGATGATAACTGCTCCCTTGCCTACGTTTCTGAAAACGAAATGAAGACCAGTCAATCAATGAATATTATACACAACGCACACAGACACACACACACACACACACACACACACACACACACACACACACACACACACACACACACACACACGCACGCACGCACACGCACGCACGCACACTAACTGACTGACTGAAACCATTTACTGTCAGATTAACATAGTGTTGTACTGACACACACACACACACACACACACACACACACACACACACACACACACACACACACACACATACACGCGCGCGCGCACACACATACAGAGAGAGAGAGAGCACATATAGGACACATTTCCACACTGGAATTTCATGTACAAGAAACTTAACCCCGGGTAAATTTCGTAGGGGCCCAAATTTTCTTGGCACGCCAGTATCGTTCCATGTGCAGTGTTTCTATCTTTAGCTGACTAAAAAAATGTTCCCCATGCATTCATTTTGTCGTCCAGGTAAATATTTTTGAAATTTTGGTTATGTTGTAATGAATCAATTTTAATGCACTGCCTCTCTCTCTCTCTCTCTCTCTCTCTCTCTCTCTCTCTCTGGAAAACGACTATTATCTACCTTATCTACCCACATTGCATTAATGCTGTTAAAAGAAGAAATGAGAGGCAGAGAGAGAGACGGAGAGAAAGATTGCACAAAAGAGATTTAATTTTACCAGAATAATGAGAGAAGCAAATTAGAATTATACACGCGTTTTCCACCAGCCTTGGAGAAAAAGAAAGGAAGAAAGAATAGAAAACGCATGTAAAGCCTGTAAGCCTGTGAAGTGTGGACAAAATATTACAAATACGCTAGACAAATGCGGAACATCAAAAGGAACAAATTGATATTTCAAACGCTATCAACAGAAAAAAAAAAAAAAAACGTGCACATGCTTGTGCGTGCACACACACACACACACACACACACACACACACACACACACACACACACACACACACACACGCGACGCACGCGCGCACACGCACGCACACGCACGCACGCGCGCACACACACGCACGCGCACATGAACACACACACACACACACACACACACACACACATACACACACACACACACAGAGAGAGAGAGAGAGAAGGGTTTGGAGTGGTGTTGGGAGGAGGTACTCCATTCACACAAAATAAAACTGTACAGTTACATTTAAACGTAAAATACAAAGATCCCAATGTTACAGTTTTTCTTCTGTATCATTTAACATGGAGAAGAACTCGAACTCTAAAATGTAGTGTGTGCCCTGAAGTATTTGATACCTGAAACAAAAACGAATGTTAAACTTCTCCAAAGTACTTATACTGCTATCCTTGATATCAATTTTAAGGAGCCCCACACAGCCCTGTTTGAGTAAGCAAGGTTTGTTTTAAAAAGATCGGTTCTGGATTTTCTTATCACAATGTTGTCAGTGGATCTAGACTGCCTTTTGCAAAAATCGTGTATTTAGTGAAGGATATGCAAATCCGTTCACTGTTCTGTACATACGACAGCTTTGCTGTACGGTAGTTATATGATAGTGGAAGGTTACCCAAAGCATGATAGGCCTCGGGCGTCAAATGAGATGATTTTTGAAACGGTAAGTGCGAGAGCGCATTCATGGATTCTCTCTAGAGATTTCAATGTATTTGCACCATATAGAGTGTTAAAGCATAATCGATATATGATAAAAAAAAAAAATAAAAAAAAAAAAATAAAAAATGCATGGTAGGTAATTTTTTTTTTTCTGGACGTACGAATGAAGATCCTTTTCAACATTTTGAGACCTGGAAGAACTTTCGGGATAGTGTATACTTAAACCTTCAACATGGAGTTACCAGGACAGATTGTTTACGGTCAATGGCAACGGTTTGTGCGTATGTGCTTTGTTATTGAATGAATGGCCCTTGTGCACTGAAGGTTATTTTGTTGGTCACTGTCGTCAAGATGTTATTGCTATACATTTTTTTTTATCCGTTTATGTATTTATATTTTTGTTTATTTATTCAATTATTTACTTATTTATTGCATTTATCTATTTTTCGTCGTTCATGTACATGTAACTCAGCTGTGTCTTTTTAACCTGTTGATTTATACTGATTTGTAACGGCGTGAATCGTAAATACTTGTTTCACGTCAGAATGGCATGAGTGAGAAGACGTATCATTTGCAAGCAATG
>JADBJO010000062.1:50000-52500 GCA_016801955.1 Conus betulinus
ATGTGCATTCTCTCTCTCTCTCTCTCTCTCTCTCTCTCTCTCTCTCTCGTGCATTCTTTGATAGCACTGACGCAGCCGTAGGTAGTCAAACAGCAGAGATGTTCCACAGGGAGCTAGCTGAGCTGATCTTGACAATGTAGCGTGCATTACTCTTCTCAGGTCAACGTGTAGGAGGGCTGTGTTTGAGTGATAGTCTGGTTTAAAACTTGAGTGTCGATTCATGGAAAACGTGCAATGCCTGCACAGCGGAAAAGGTGCAATTCACGCAAGCATGTTCGTCTGAGGTCGACGTGCAGTGGCGCATTCGCTGATCGATGTTTGGAAAATTCTATGGCGCTACTTTTCTGCACGTGTACGCCAGTGCGCGCATTTGTGCATGTGTATGTGTGTGTGTGTGTGTGTGTGTGTGTGTGTGTGTGTGTGTGTGTGTGTGTGTGTGTGTGTGTGTGTGCGTGTGCGTGCGCGCGTGCATGTGTGTGTGTGTGTGTGTGCGCGCGCGCGCATATGCGCATATGTGTATGTGTATGTGTGTGCGTACGTGTGTGTATGTGCTTGTGTGCGTGAGTGTGTGTGTGTGTGTGTGTGTGTGTGTGTGTGTGTGTGTGTGTGTGTGTGTGTGTGTGTGTGTGTGTGCACGCCGTGTATGTGTATGTGTGTGAGAGACAGAGACAAAGACACAGACCAACCAACAGACTTGACATTACTATCATCAACGGCGATAGCCGTGGTCTTTCAGTCGATGCACATACTAATACCTGCTACACTGCGAAGTTTTGTCAAGTACTGTCACTGTGCTGTGGAATAGGCTCTTGTGCCTTTTCCTGCAGGATTGCCGCGCTTGGCTATGGCAGCACGGGTGGTGGTGTGTATTGAAGCGACAAACCTGATCTGCATCTAATTTGTGTGAAGTCCCTCACCAGGAAGCCGCTCTCAAAGTGTATATTCCTTGATTCAGACCAATTATCGAGTAATTTCGTGTGAGGCAAGGGCGCTGCAAAGATAAGCACGTGTAGCGAGTCAAGTGATTGCTAATTTATCCCCACTTCCACATATATTGGAAATCCGTGTGTGTGTGTGTGTGTGTGTGTGTGTGTGTGTGTGTGTGTGTGTATGTGTGCTCGCACGCATGTCGCACAGGTACATGTGTGTATGAATATGTGTGCATGTATTACGTTGTGCACATGTGTCTTTTCGCTGCTTGAACGATACTAGCTGCTCTGTAGCACTTCGAAGTTCTTTGGCGTTTGCATGCAATGTGTGTGGGTGTGGGTAGTCATCCCCGTTTTCCACGCTTTAGTGTCAGGAGATGAACTGTATCTTATATATTGGTAGGTCTTCATATGGTTCGATGTGCTGCTAATTGGGTTGACGAACTTGTTCAGTGGTGGCATGTTCAGTACATCTGGTGTTTAGTATCTTGCGATAACGCCTCCTTTTCATTTCTTGGATCTTCTGCACAAATCCACTGTGAACGTCTGTGTCTGGCATGCATACAAAAAAGCAATACACCAGCATGCATAGGAATCTGATCTTGTGTTTCAATGAGATATTAATGTCCGTCCATTCTGATTCTGGACAGTGCTGATATTGTTTTGGCTGCCCTACAAACTATCCCTAGTTTGGAATCGTCATTACTAATGATGGATGTGAGGAAAGTGAAGTGTTGAACCTTTCTGGCTTTTTTTCCATGGGCAGGTTATGTCAGTACTGTGCAGTTTGATCAGCAGTTTGGTCTTCTCTGCGCTGATTTCCATGTTATTGCTAGTTGATGTATTGTCCAGTCTTTGAGCCAAGCTTGCCTGCCAGGCCGTCCATATCGTCTGCAAATCGGCGGCTCGTGGTTGTTCTTCCTCTAATGCTGCCTGTACTGATGTTGTCATTAAGTTGATCTGTGCTGATGTGACCTTAAGTGCGTCAGTCATAATGCTTTCCGGGAAATGTTGAAAAAGTGTGGATGATCGAAGACAACCCTGACGAACTCCAACTGAAGTATGGAACTACCCTCCAGTAACTCTCTGAATGAATAGTGCATCGTCGCTTTGGAGTACAGCTGCTGAACGGTGTTGATAAGCTTTTGTTTGATATTCACTTTATTGATCGTGGACCACAGCGCCTCTTGCCAGACTCTCTAACGCCTTGTGGGGGTCTGTGAAAACGTGGTAGACCTCCCTCTGGTGTGGGATGTGTGTTTTTTTTTTTTTTTTTTTTTTTTTTGCAAAAGATATGTGGATGACAAATGTCAAACCAAGATTATATTGTCTTCGCAAGCTGCGATCATTTCATGTGAATACTGACATTCTTCGGACATTTTATTCATGCTTCTTGGAATCTGTTCTAACTTTCTCATTTATGTGTTGGTATGGTGGATTAACTGTGAAGAGCAGAAATGTGCTTGAGAAAGTGGTGAACGTGGGAGGAAAAAATCGTTGGTGAGAGACAAAAAAGTCTGAGTGAGCTATACAGGTGCCGTGTTGTTTGTAAAGCGAAGAAGATTACGTGT
>JADBJO010000062.1:62500-67500 GCA_016801955.1 Conus betulinus
TACCCCTGAACGTATTTAACTAAACTGAGATGATAGGTGGGCACTTTACACTTGAACGTTGGGAATTAAACTGAAGTGATGGCTGTGCACTTCAAACTCGAACGTAATTCACCAAACTCAGGGATTTGATATAATCTACACTCTCGAACGGATTAAACAAAACTTAGGGGAATGGATATAATCTTTACACTCGAATTTTAATTTACTAAACTTAGGCGATGGATGTAGACTCCACACCCGTAATTGACTAAACTGAGCCTAAATACAGCAGCTGTCTCAGTAACGCCACGATCCACTCCACTCTAGTACTGATGCGCGTATTGTTCTATGTAAAATGAGCAAAAAAAATGTCAAAAACGTCTGGCTTTGTGTAGCATCCGTAATAATGCGGGCATGGTTCCCAGCTCGTACTTTGGGAATCGAAGAATTTCCAGCACGCGAATAGTTAGGTCCTGGCACTCCGAACAATCGTCACAGCAACAGAGTAAAATGGTTCCGTTATTGTACAGACTCTTTCATTCGACAGTGCGTGCTTTGCGTGCGTGCGTGCGCGTGCGTGCGTGCGTGCGTGCGTGCGTGCGTGCGTGTGTGTGTGTGTGTGTGTGTGCGTGCGCGCGCGCGCGCGCGCGCGTGTGTGTGTGTGTGTGTGTGTGTGTGTGTGTGTGTGTGTGTGTGTGTGTGTGTGTGTGTGTGTGTGTGTGTGTGTGTGAATTTCATACAAATACTTTCTATATTTACGTCAAAAAGCGGAAAATGGATCAATCCAGTATGTAACGATGCAGTATATTCCATTGAGCAATTAGGACCAATAAGGATCAAAGATATGTGCAACAATCCATGAAAAGATACTGGAAGAATACCAACATTTATAGGCTCCGTTATCTACTATATTACTTTCCATAAGATTCTAATATGGATAACACTTCTTACAGCATTTTGTATATGACCTTTCCATGCAGGACCTATGTTTTTAAGAGTGTATATCTTACTTTCATATATCCAGCAACAACAACAACAAAATGTTTAGTGGGTTTCATTTTATTGTTTACACATTTATACTTAAAATGTGTCACAAATAGATGATGATGACCTGGTCGAACACTTTGTATGTTTTGATGTATTCTTTATTAAAAAGAAATTTCTATTCTGTATGATGCTTAATTCCTGGAAAACGTGTTCATGCTAAGAAAGGGGTCATGCACATGAGTCTACATGTCTGATGCCAATTACTCTGCTCTACAAATTGTCATCCTGTCATCACAGGCTGTCAAAACAAAGCAAGTGCACTGAACAGTGTGTGTGTGTGTGTGTGTGTGTGTGTGTGTGTGTGTGTGTGTGTGTGTGTGTGTGTGTGTGTGTGTGTGTGTGTGTGTGCATTTATTTATATTTACACACACACACACACACACACACACACACACACACACACACACACACACACACACATACACACACACACACATAGATAGATAGATAGATAGATAGATAGATAGATAGATAGATGTAGAAGTATGTAAAGTATAAGAAAGAAAAAATGGACCGCAGAACCACTTTGTAGACTCCTTTATGTGTCCAATATTTCGGTCCAAAGACCTTCCTCTGGGACAGGAGCTGCAGACATATTTAAATCTTTTTTTTTTTTTACTTACTACCAACTAAAATTTACTAATGATTAAAACTATTGATTATAACAGGGGATGGATGGGAGGGGAGGAGGGTGGGGGTCAAATGGGAGGGAAAATCCAGTCACCGGTCATTTGTGAAAGGCAAGGTAATCAGATCGTAGGGGGAGGGGGGGGGGGGGGGGGGGGGGGGAAGGCGGCGGCGAAAAGAGAGAGAGAGAGGGGGGGGGGATTAGGAGGAGGACAGGATGGAACGCATAGGGAGGGGAGGGGTGAAAGGGAGGGGGGAAGGAACATGTTTAAATGGGAGTATATAGCGGTGTGTGTGTGTGTGTGGGGGGGGGGGGGGGGTAAGTAAGGGGAGGAGGAAAAAAAGGGGGGGAGGGGGGAGGAGAGAGGAGTGGACGGAAGCGGCGGGGAAGGGGGAGGAGGGGTGGAAAGGAGGGTTGTAAGGGAAAAGTAGCAGGAGTGGAGTAGGGGGGGGGGGGGAATTGAATTGGGGGGGGGGGGGGGGGGGGAGGCTAAGGGGAAAAAAGAGGGGGGGAGGAGGAGGGGGGGGAAAAAAGAGGGGGGAAGGGGTGGGGAGAGGAAGGAGAAGGGGGGGGGGGGGAAGAAGAGGGAGGGATGAAATTGTAGGTAGTAGGGGAATTCTCACATGTGTCGACTCATGAATATCCACACAAAGACCTTGCAGATTTTGATACCTAACAATAAAATACGTTATGTCATTCTGTCCTGCTAACATTGGATAACAGAATAATGTATCAAAACAGTCTTATAACTCATTACAAATATGCATAAAAGTACGTATGCCTTACATCAAACCCATTCTATTGCATCATATTGTAATGCATGAATAGACATCAATGCAAGCAAATGAATCATTTTATATATATATATATATATATATATATATATATATATATATATATATACATAGAGAGAGAGAGAGCGAGTGTGTGTGTGTGTGTGTGTGTGTGTGTGTGTGTGTGTGTGTGTGTGTGTGTGTGTGTGTGTGTGAGAGAGAGAGAGAGAGAGAGAGATCGTTCGCACGTGCACCCACACTTATTCTGCTAAATCTTTGTTTTCATTTTTTTTTTTCGGTATGTTTACTTTCTTTGTTTTTTTTTTTTTTTTTTCCTTCTGTGTATGTGTGTGTGTGTGTGTGTGTGTGTGTGTGTGTGTGTGTGTGTGTGTGTGTGTGTGTGTGTGTGTGTGTGTGTGTGTGTGTGTGTGTTGTTGTTGTTGTTGTTGTTGTTGGTTTGTTTGTTTTATGAATCTGTTGTGGTACTCTCCCCTTGCCAGTATTACTGATGATCTTACTGATAAAACCTACAGAGAATGCTTTCGTTTTCAACATGCAGGCTTCGCGTTTTAGTCGATTGAAGATCTGGGGAGCGACTGGTGCAAAGCGCCATTGTCATTGGCACAAGCGCAATTGAAAATTGAACCGGTGCAGTCACCAGCTCTCATTTGCCCACGGGCAATTCACAATCAAACATTGAACCGGTGCAGTCACCAGCTCTCATTTGCCCACGGGCAAATCGCAATTACCGTTTACCCCAGGACGAGCGGCACTTGCACCAGATTCTTATTTACACACCTTAATATGTACGTACATTTCTATCCATCCATCCATCCATCCATCTATCTATCTATCTATCTATCTATCTATCTATCTATCTATCTATCTATCTATCTATCTATCTATCAAACATAAAAGAAAAACTATTATACTACTGAACGAACGAAAAAAACCACCATTACACAACAGATACGACGCGTTTCGACCTCTTTGATCTTCTTCAGGCAAGACAAACAACGTTCAAGACGATGAAAACAAAGAACGATCAATCGCTTATCTCTCGAACGAACTACGCGCAAACAAATGGATGTGGAATTTCACACCCACATGCTGTGAAATGCCCTGGGTATACACGCACCATGCTGTAACATACGAGTTGCCCAGAAGCTGGAAAAGCGTTTGCAGGGTGTTGAAAAAAAAAAATCCCAGCATGATGCCCAGTAACTTACAGAACTCAGTCTAGCAACTGTAGGCATTGAGCACGAACTAATAAACAAAAACTTTAAAGTCAGTTAAACAATCTTTTTACTCGAGAGAGAACGAAAATGACAGTCATACCCCCCTCCCTCTCCGGTAACCCGCTTCCCTCCCTCCCCGCTCGTATCCCCTCCCACCCTCACCCCACCCCCACCCGCAGTCCTTTGTCTCCCCTCCTTATAAACAACTGTCAGAGGTGATAATATCTCTTTGGCTAGGTGAAATACTGCCATCATGACAAGCACACAAACTGGTCGATGGTAGACTAGATCTGCAGCGGTTGAATATAAAGTATGGCAACAAATGCCCTTGATTCTTTTTTTTTCTTCTTTAAAGTTAACTGAGGGAAAGGAGAGGAGGGGGGGGAGGGATGGGGGGAGGGGTGGGGATATTTACATGATGAAGAAAACTCTTCGCAAAGTTCAGTTAATCCTCGCGTTGGGCGTTTGACAGTAAACAAGCACAACTTGTTTGTTTGTTTGTTTGTTTTCTCTTTTTAGACCGTCAATGAATGTGATCTAAGTTCTATCGTCTGCGCATCTGCCCAAAGCTAACCCTAGCGGTGTTAACCTGACCTTGATCTTATCTAACCTCAGCACACTAACCTTTGATCCTATCTTTCCCGCTGTTTGTGATGGTACGAGTCACTTCCCCTGACCATGACGTTTGCATTTGCTTACCAGTCGTGCGATTTTCCTACCGTGAGCGCGGCATTGGGCTTCATGGAATGTTTGGGTTGTGCGCGTTTTGCAGTCGCAGGCTATGAAGTCTAGCTTCACTACCCCGTCATTTACCATCCGGTGAAAAGGAGCTCAGCCCGAAGACATCTTCCTCCTCCTCGTCGTCTTGTCATCATCTCCTCGTTGCGGGGTTCAAAGACCTGGGGTTCGTACACGCTGAGAAGCGAGGTCATTGTTGCGTTGCTCCACTCTGTCACGCTTCAAACTTTGTTGTTACTCTCACGGAACAGATCAAGCGACCAGCTCGATCCGTAAGACTGGCATTGCCATCCGTGTACTTGTTGTACGGTCATATTTCACGACAGTGAAAGCAATGCCAGGTTTCTGTTGTTTGCCCCACCCCTCACCGCCTTTCAGTCTTCATGGATGAAAAACATACCCCACTCAATGATCAGTTTCTCGTGGAAGAAAGCGATTCCAGCGTCTGTTTCGTTACAGTTTGTCAATCAGTGGACGTAATCCGTCGGGTCAGTCAGTTTTCTCGAGCACGCTTATTATTTTCTTTGATTTATTCATTAATTTTATTTCTTTGTCATCATTACTATCACTAGCGACATTCATTTGTGAGTTACTGGG
>JADBJO010000062.1:72500-75000 GCA_016801955.1 Conus betulinus
ATTAGTTCTGCACCTGTTAGGGCCACAAACCAACAACTCTTCTGTGACATGTTTGGTCATCGGAGAGATTTAAACCTACAACCTCTCACTCGTCAGTTCTGCGCAGCGGCAATCAGCCAGTTATTCTAGTTAAGCTGCAGTCATCATACCGATTACTTCCAGATCCTGATTGTTTTGTTGCCTGGACTTAAGGAAGGTCAAGGTAGAAGGAAGTGATGACTGCTCTCAGATCCTCATTCTTGCCTGGATTTTAAAGAAGGCCAAGGTAGAAGGAAGCGATCACGCTCACAAGATGAATGCTACTTCATACAGCAAAGGCCAGTGGATGTGGACTTGGGGTTTCACGAGAAGCTCCTGAATATGGATATAGTTCGGGTACCTCTGAGAAGATCACTCCAATTCTCCGCTTTCCATCTGACTCACACATCGCCTGTATTCAGTCCTTGTCTCAGGACCGGAGGTAGGTCAAGGGTCCGTGACAGTGATATGTGAATCGCCTTGCCCAGGCATTCAGGGGGTGGGGTGTGGGGTAGGTAAGGGGTCCGCGACACAGATGTGAATCTCCTTGCCCAGGCAATCAGGGGGGGTAGGTAAGGGGCCCGTGACAGTGAGATGTGAATCCCCTTGCCCAAGCAATCAGGGGGGTAGGTAAGGGGTCCGCGACACAGATGTGAATCCCCTTGCCCAAGCAATGAGGGGGGTAGGTAAGGGGTCCGTGACAGAGGTGTGAATCTCCTCCTGCCCAGGCAATGAGGGGGGTAGGTAAGGGGTCCGTGACAGAGGTGTGAATCTCCTTGCCCAGGCAATCAGGGGGGTAGGTAAGGGTCCGTGACAGAGGTGTGAATCTCCTTGCCCAGGCAATCAGGGGGGGTAGGGGGTAAGGGGTCCGTGACAGAGGTGTGAATCTCCTTGCCCAGGCAATCAGGGATCTCTACGTCTCTCTCTCTCTGTCCATGGTCACCTGCGCACAGCAGGGCAGAGGTCCCATCCACCTCCTCACGTTGTGTCCATTCAGGATGTCTTCGTTCTGCCTTAGAACATCCACTCTCCTTTGTCATCCTGTACGATGGCGGGACAGGTGCCCGCACCAGGCGAACTCACAACGTCTCGTAATCAGGAGAGTGTCTCGATGGGGCGTCATACAGCCAATCATCCATCACTATTCCACAGCCAGTGGGCTGCCACACCATTGGAAAGAGGTTCAACGATCCAATACGTCGACACCTATTCGGTTTTTTTTTTTTATTTTTTTTTTTTTATGCTGTCTGTATTATCGCCCACGGTCCATTTGTCATTGTCGTCAAACTAACTACTCATGGTCCACTGCCTTCGCCGTCAAATATATTATGCATGGCCAACTCACCTTCGCCGTAAAGTCAGTCATCCATGTTCCCCTCGCCTTTGCCGTCAGATCAACCGTCCATTATCACTCACGTCCGTTGTCAAACAGTTGTTCAAAGTCTACCCGCCATTGCCATCAAATTAATGATCCATCGCCCACTTGCCTTTGCCGTCTAATTGATTATCCATGGTTACTTGCCTTTGGAATCAAATAAATCATCCATGATCCACTTGCCTTTGCCGTCTAATTGATTATCCATGGTTCACTTGCCTTTGTCATCAAATAAATCATCCATGGTCCACTTGCCTTTGCCATCAAACAAATCATCCATGGTCCACTTGCCTTTGCCATCAAACAAATCATCCATGGTCCACTTGCCTTTGCCATCAAACAAATCATCCATGGTCCACTTGCCTTTGCCATCAAACAAATCATCCATGGTCCACTTGCCTTTGCCATCAAACAAACCATCCATGGTCCACTTGCCTTTGCCATCAAACAAATCATCCATGGTCCACTTGCCTTTGCCATCAAACAAATCATCCATGGTCCACTTGCCTTTGCCATCAAACAAATCATCCATGGTCCACTTGCCTTTGCCATCAAACAAATCATCCATGGTCCACTTGCCTTTGCCATCAAATAAATCATCCATGATTCACTTGCCTTTGCCATCATTTTGATTAACCATGGTCCACTCGCGTTCGCCATGAAGTCGATTATCCATGATCAACTCGATTTTACGATCAAACAGGTTATTTATGTAATTGTAATACGAGAAATTTAAATTAATGTCTGAAAAACTGTTTGTGAATATACTGATCTTTCAGACTCGGACTAATTTTTTTTTTTAATACCTAAAATATGTACCAGAACATGGAGTTCATAGCGATTCAAATGTCACTCTGATCGAATTTCTGGATCGAGCCTGAGTGAGTGTTCTCTCTATTTGGTGGCCGGATATTTCATCGGTCACCAGTGATCCGAGCTGGCGCACGTTCAAGGAAAAAAATTAAAATGAAAAGAAAAAAGAAAGAAAATAGAAAAGAATGTGATAAGCTATTGTCCAGAAACGCAGAAACCTGTAAGGGTGTTTCTCAAGGAATTCCACTGGGACCGGTACTTTTCGTTATATTTATAAATGATTTGCCAGGTTTT
>JADBJO010000062.1:85000-87500 GCA_016801955.1 Conus betulinus
CACTCACATGTGCACCAAATAAGTTTGTATTTTTCTTTTCAGATGTAATGAACATTGTAAAATGGAAATCCATTGCCACGATTCGTGGGTTAAAAGAAGGCACTTTTTTCTTCTTCTTTTTTTTTTTTTTTTTTTTTACACCGCAGCAGAGAAGTCGGTAGTCGGGTCTATTTCTAGGCTTGAGTTTTCGTCAGTATTCATTCATTTGTATTTTCGCTAGTCACAAACATACACAGAGACGCGGTACGTACGTACGTACGTGTGTGTGTGTGTGTGTGTGTGTGTGTGTGTGTGTGTGTGTGTTTCTATATACATGAATACATGAATGTAACTAAATGGTCAGTGATTACAAAGATTTGTTCGTTTTTTCTCTGTGGGCGTCTATGTGTCTGTCTGTCTGTCTCTCTTCTGTCTCTCTCTTTCTCATTCTCTCCCTCCCTCCTCCCCTTCCCTCTCTCTCTCTCTCTCTCTCTCTCTCTGTCTGTCTGTCTGTCTTTCTCCAGCCCTGATGTGCCTTCTCAGCCGACCTTTCAGTGTCTCTGCCTGTCTGTCTGTCTGTCTTCTTCGCTTTCCCCTTCTATTCTCTCTTTTTAATCTTCTCCGATCCGCCCGCCCTCCCTCTCCTTCTCCCCTCCCCCCCCCCCCTTTGCCCCCTCCCTCCCCGCTTTTTTCGTCCTCTCTCTGCTGTCTTCTCTCTCTCTCTCTCTCTCTCTCTCTCTCTCTCTCTCTCTCTCTCTCTGCAGCTGTGATGTGGCCTGTATGGTCGGTTAAAACAGAATTGACTTTTCTCAGTGTTTCAGTCTCTCTCTCATCCGCCTAGCCGGCGCTCGTGGCTCTTTCAGACCACACACACAACTCGCGCGCGTGCACACACACACACACACACACACACACTCACACACACACACACATAGCGCGCGCGCGCGCGCGCGAGACAGAGAAAGAGAGAGAGAGAGAGAGAGAGAGAGAGAGAGAGAATGTATTGTGGAAAGCGAGAGCGGGAATGCGTAGAAAGGAGCGGGAAAGATCGAGACATGGAGAAAAGAAATCAAAATGTGAATGTAAACAGCGGAAAACAAAACTTTGCCATCAGATGGGGGAGATGGGCTGGGGGTAGGAGGGGGAGGAAGAGATGGATGCAGTAGAGGGAGGTGGGAGGGGAGTGGATGTTGTCCTGTTGGAAAGGCACCGGCAGTTCTTGCAACCTCTTTTGGTGATTCACCCTTTCCTGCCTTGGAGCCAGATCTGAGATGCGTTTCATAGAAGGGAGAAATCGCCAGGTCGCTAGCTTATTCTTTCGGCGAGGGATGTTAGGAGCGAGGCGAGCACAGAAACGAGCGCAAGTCAACGTTTGGATCCGTGTTGTTTACCAATAAGGAAACGTTCATAATTTTTCGCGCCCCGGTCACAGGATGTTGCAATGCCGGCCATTCTTCCTCGCTTGCGAGAGAGCCCCAAGACAGTCTAGCGAAAGCTCGCCCGACTTTTACCTAGCCCCGCCTGCCACAAGGGTTTGCAATGAAACGCTGACATTCGCCAAGCAAGCGAGAATTCTCGCTACCCCGACTTTATGAAACGCATCTGAGGTTTGCATGGACTTGGATAGGGGAAGTGGCCCGGCAGAGAAGGACCATGCCATGGGGATTAATCCAGGTTCGTGCGTGGTCCGAATCTAACGCTAGACCTGTTATACTGATCCGACTTTTGAACGACTTGGCGTGATTTAAAGGACCCCCCAGCAGCAACGATGGGTGGGTGTTATCCTGGTAGAATTCTCAGTGAAACCACGTTAACGGGGAGCAGTCCAAAGTTCAAACAGAAAAATCTGTCGTGACGGTGACGTTATCCACCACAATGCAACCTACCTTTGTATGATACTTTCAAGAATGACAACAGCTGACAACGGTCCATCCTGAGTCAGAAGATGTTTTTTTAATCAAACAATTTGAGCTTACAGGTGCGTAAAAAGAGGACAGTGCGCAAAGTCACCAGCATTTTTATAAGTCTCGCCCCCAGAAACATTTGTTACACAAAGTAAAACGGGGAAAAAGGGGAAGACATTGAAGCAAAAAAAAAAAAAAAAAAGCAAATCAAGCAGAATGCAGTTGAACTAGGCGGAACAGCACGTAACTTTTTGTTTTATATAACACAAGGACATACATCACAATACAATACAACACAATACAAACAGAACTGCTCAACTGAGTGCACCTTCGGAGCCTGGCGATTTGATTTGTTGGGCTGCGTGAAGCCAATGGATTTTTGCCATTCCTTTTTGTCCAAAGAGTAGATAATTGTCACGAGGTCTTTGGGTGCTACATTCATGATCGACAGTCTGACAGAACTGGGCATGTGTTGTTGTGTGAATTGCCAATGTCAAACTCCCAGCAGCAAAAAAGAAAAAGGCGGTGCTTCAAGTCTGTTGTCTTCTGGAACAAGAACACGTGGTGGCCAGAAACCTGAAACCAGAATTTTCCAGGGCAAGAATGGTTGATGTCCG
>JADBJO010000062.1:90000-100000 GCA_016801955.1 Conus betulinus
ACGAATAAACGAAATGTTGCCGGGCAGGAAAAGAGTAAAAGGGAGGGGGTTAAAAAAAAACTTGGACCTCTCGACCTCATCATTTTCGACGTGACATCCAGTGGTGTTCAAACATGGTAGATTGTCTCTCTACCTTTTTTTTCTTTTTACGCCTTCACTGGTTCATTACATTTAGGTTAAGCATCCATCAGGTGATACATGGCAGGTGCGAAACACCATCCTGGGAGAGAGGTTGAGTGAATGGATTAACCTTATGCTTTACCTACACCACGAGAATGATAACCGGTGAAGATAGGATGCGAAAATGGTAAGTTTTTGCCATAATTGCTTGCGGGGGGTCCAAAATCGCGACTTTTGTTTGCACACTTCATGTTCAACCAGTTTCTTTCCAAAATCAACTTCAATTGAAAATTCTGAATGCCCTCAATATACCCAAGTAGTTCCTGCGTCGCTTACCTATGTAATTAGAAAAATAAAAGTTAAATGGTAAATAACTCGGGCCAAACATATAGATATCTTTCCCTTGACACTTTTTGTTTTAATAATCAAATGAATAGATGAGTTCAAGGTTGTTGGCGTAGATGTGTAAACATTCACAAGGTAGACTAGTAGTCAAAAAGATAGTGCAGATATTTACTCTGAACATTAAAAAAGGAAGGCGTTTAAGAGTGGGCTGACAACTTTGCTGTACGGATCATCGACAGCTGGTTTTGTTTCGAGAGCCGGCATCAAAAGTAGGCGAGCGCGCACTTTCACACTATGCATAAGGTACTCCAACGGCAGCAGGTGGAGGGAGGGGGAGAAAAAGAAAAGAGAAAAAAATTTTTTAATCGGGATTTGTATTTGGGGTGAAGGGAGGGGAGGTGGGGGGAGGGGAGATGGAAGAGGAAGGGGGTAGAGGGGGGATATACAGGGGTCCGTGGTGTTGGTAACACGACTGCTTTTCACCTTGGTCGTTCGGAGGGCTGCTGTTGTTTGTCCGAACTTGCTTATCTGGTCATAACGGTTGGTTTTGTTTTGTTACGGTTTGTTTATTCCCGTTTTGTTGCTCAGCCATAACTCCTAAACCCGTTCAACGATCCTTGCGTCGTTGACCGCTGAATATTTTCAACACCCGTGTCTCACATCGATCTCCCACGAGACTTCTTCTTCGCCCCAGAAAAGGGTCCTTAAATCAGAAAGACGAAGGAGGATAGAGGGGACATGCAGCTAAAGATGGGGCTGGAATATGTGATGGGGAAGGAGTCGGGATGGGGAAGGGTAGCAGATGGGAGACAGGTAGAACAAGGTCAGGGTGGGTGGATCGACGGGGAGGGGGGGGGGGGGGAGATGGTATGCAAAAGAGGCGGGCGACAGCTGTTTTGTCAAACAATGTGAACCACGAGTTCGGGAGAGGGGGAGGCGAGTGGGCAAAAGTGGAGAGGATGGATGAGGAGGAATGGGAGGATTATGAGTGGGCGAAGGTGGGTGAGGGAGCTGAGATGAGAGAGGGTGGGGGGGGGGGGGGGGGGGGGGGGGCTGATGCCAGCGAGCGTTGACCGCAGGAGAGGAGAAGAGAGGGGGCGGAGTAAGGGTGGAGTAGGAGAAAGGGGATGGGGGTAGCGACAGCTGGAAAATCATAAACCGAATGTGCGGACACCAGCTCATCTGTGTCAGCTACGTACGTTCGTACTGCAGCGGCAGATCACTCGATCCACTCCCCGGTTGGTGTGATGGCCATGATAAGACCAGTGTATAAAAGGGTAGTCCTACAATGCTGTGCAGTACACCATAACCGAATGATCAAAGGATGTCATGATCAGTAGTCGCATAGGCAGTCACCCTTCTAAACCCACAGGTCTCGCTGCCTGATCCATACCACTGGTTACATCCCACTTAATCCAGGCCTTGTTCATGTCTGTCGTTGCCGCCTCTGCCTCCCACTGTGCCTTGACGGATGATATTGGACGTGGAGACTTGGCGACGTGCCTGTTCTAGGCAAGGTAATGGTCGTTTCTGCGAGGAGGAGACCGATTTCCCTGCCTGACTGCTTACTGCGTGAGGGTGAGTAGTTAATTAGGTCGAGCATTAAACCTCAGTTCGCTTTGAAAAGGCGTTGAAGTCCGAAAAAAGGTAGCTACGAGTAGGTGATAATTCTAACCCCATCCTCTGAACAGAGACTACGCTATTGACCCCATCATCGAGAAACTAGGGGAGGCCATTGGGACCCTGGTTCTGTGTTTCCTCATGTCTTTGTCCCTTCCCCTTCACACATCTACCTTTCCTCATATCTTTGTCCCTTCCCCTTCACACATCTACCTTTCCTCATATCTTTGTCCCTTCCCCTTCCCACATCTACCTTTCCTCATGTCTTTGTCCCTTCCCCTTCACACATCTACCTTTCTCTCATATCTTTGTCCCTTCCCCTTCACACATGTCTTTGTCCCTACCTTTCCTCATGTCTACCTTTCCTCATGTCTTTTGTCCCTTCCCCTTCCCACATCTATCTTTCCTCATGTCTTTGTCCCTTCCCCTTAACTTTCCACATCTACCCTTTCCTCATGTCTTTGTCCCTTCCCCTTCACACATCTACGTTTCCTCATGTCTTTGTCCCTTCCCCATCCCAATTTACCTTTCCTTCCTCATGTCTTTGTCCCTTCCCCTTCACATGTCATGTCTACGTTTCCTATGTCTTTGTCCCCTTCCCTTTCACACATCTACGTTTCCTCATGTCTTTGTCCCTTCCCCTTCCCACATTTACCTTTTCCTCATATCTTTGTCCCTTCCCCTTCATACATCTACGTTTCCCCATGTCTTTGTCCCTTCTCCTTCCCATGTCTACGTTTCCCCATGTCTTTGTCCCCCTTCTTCCGTCCAGGTCTTTGTTTCCCCATGTCTTTGTCCCTTCTTCCGTCCAGGTCTTTGTTTCCCCATGTCTTTGTCCCTTCTTCCGTCCAGGTCTTTGTTTCCCCATGTCTTTGTCCCTTTCTTCCGTCCAGGTCTTTGTTTCCCCATGTCTTTGTCCTTCTTCTTCCGTCCAGGTCTTTGTTTCCCCATGTCTTTGTCCCTTCTCCTTCCCATGTCTACGTTTCCCCATGTCTTTGTCCCTTCTTCCGTCCAGGTCTTTGTTTCCCCATGTCTTTGTCCCTTCTTCCGTCCAGGTCTTTGTTTCCCCCATGTCTGTTGTTGTCCTTCTTCCGTCCCAGGTCTTTGTTTCCCCATGTCTTTGTCCCTTCTTCCGTCCAGGTCTTTGTTTTCCCCATGTCTTTGTCCCTTCTCTCTCTGCCAGGTCTATGTTTCCCCATGTCTTTGTCCCTTCTTCCTTCCAGGCCTGTGTCCCCTCATGTCTTCGTCCCTTCCCATCCCCAGGCCTGTGTTCCCTATCTCTTCGTCTCTTCTCATTCCCAGGCCTGTATTTCTGCATGTCTTTGTCCCTTCTCAGACTTATGTTTCCCAGTCTTTGTATTTTCCCCTTCCGATGTGTATGTCCTCCCCAGATCTATACCGTCTCTCTCCCCTCCCCCCCCCCCCCCCCCCCCCCCCCCCCCCCCCCCCGCCACCTCCATGTTTATGTTTCATCATTCTGTGTTCCTTTCAGGTCTATCTTCTATCTTCTCCAAGGTCTATCTTGGCTCCATATACATATCCCCCTCCCCCACTCCCCTTTGCCCCATCTGTGGTCCTCCAAAGATAATTTCCATCGTCTCCCATTGCACTTAAAGATCATGCGATTCTAAGTGGGTCAGTTGAACTAGATCAATGTCCAAGACGAAGTGACCTAGAATTAGATATTTCGAGCCAGACGTAGGTCAGATGACCCAGGATGTGTGTCCTATTGTGATGTGCAGTGATGTTAAAGAATACATGACCTGGAATGGTGTAGGGTGACTCAGCTGATATAGAAGACTGCCAAGTGACGTGGACCAGGTCACATTGACAAATTTTTAGGTTAAAGGTCAGGTGACTCGGAATGGAATATTCGTTGGCACATCCGTGATGGTTCTGCTTGTCGAGATCAAAGCTGAAGATCACATGGCCTACAAGAATGGCGTTGAGGGTCAAGTGATCTAGATCTAGATTAAAGGTCAAATGACTTGGATCGGGGTATTACAACTGAGTTCTAGATCAGATCAGCTACTATGGAGTGATTGATCCAGCTTAAGGTTACGTGAGCTGGAGGGGAGCCTGCTGACCCAGAGGAATGAAATGCGAAGTTGAGCAACCAGAATGAAGTGATAAGAAGTCCTAATATTCAGAAGCAAAGAATGATTGCCCGTGGAATCAAACCCGCCTTGCCAGAAAGGTGATTGTGAGAGCCATGTAAGATGAACTCTGGATGGGTATTCCTGAAGGTTTACAGCGACAGCCACGGAAGATGAGGACTTGATGGGCAAGACAGGTTTGCACAGAGACTGTAGAAGGGGAGTATGCATGTAAATAATCCGAGATTTGCATACAGGGGGAGGAGCACCGGATGAGCCGTACAAGAGGTTCACAGAGAGAGCTATGGAAAGAGAGAACTAAAGAGAATTACAAGACGTTTGCTGCGAGAGCTACAGAAGACGGGGGATAGGAAGAATTATAGCAGGTTTACAAGAGTGTATTTCTTCGGAGCCAACGGTCGTGGGCTTTTGAACCACACGAGAGGTCGGACCTTTCGCTTTCAAAATCCTCTGTTAACAACAGTAAGTGGGTATCTGATGCAATACAGGGAAAGTTAAAGGCGGCGGGAGGGAGAGGGATTGGCTCCGCCTTCCGTTATGCTATGCCCCGGCCAGACTTGGTGAACCTCTGACAGTTCACAACACCGAAGGCTATGGGACTTTTTTTTTTTTAACCTATAAACAAGTTTTTTTGGAACATGAGGACTTGGGAGGATTTTTCGAACGCTTGCAAATAGGTCAGTGTAAGATGCCTATACTAAGGAGTTGTACTTTTGCAGAACAGCCAATGGAAGCTGAACACTGTAGAGGATTATCAGTTTGCCGTGAGAGCTGTAGAAGATGAGGACTAGAGAGGCATTATTAAACGATGTTTCAGGAGAGACAATGGAAGATGGGAATGAAGGTAAATCATTGGTTTGCAGCAAGATCTACAGAAGAGAATGAACCGGATGGGGCATTATGAGAAGGTTGCAGGAGCTGTGAAAGAGGATGACTGTGAAAGCATTTGAGATTTACAGCAAGGTCTGTGGAATAGGGCTAGAATGGTATTACACATCAGAGAAGGAGAGTTGTGGTATTACAGTGAGAGCTATAGAAGATTGAGATTAGGAAGGTATTTTAATGGGTTTGCATCGAGATAGATGATTATGTGGAATTACATACTGAAATTTATGGTGAGAGCCATGGGAGTTTAGACTTAGATGGTTTTATATGAAGCTACTGTGGACAAGAGATAGCGGGAATTAGTGAACTTCTGCAGCGAGAGCTATTGAAGTTAAGGACTAGAAGACAACATGTGGCTTGGGAGAGAACTGTGCCGGTCTTTCAGCATGATCTAAAGGTTAGGACTGGATGGGCTTTATTGGAGGTTTGCACAGAGAGGAGTGGAAGATGAGGACTGGATGGATATTATGGGAGGTTTGCAGCGAGAGTTGTGAAAGGTGCGGATTAGATGGGCAGTATAGGGGGGTTGTAACAAACACTGTAGTAAATTAGGACTCGAAATGGCATTATAGGTGGTGTGCAGCGAAAACTAAAAAAAAATGAAGACTAGAACTAGCATTATTACAGGTTTGCTGCGTCCGCTTGGAAGATGAGGAATGAAGATCAAAGAATTACAGGTTGGCAGCGACAGCTATAGAAAAAAACGAGGGCTAAAGAGGCATTATAAGAGAATTATGGTTAGATCTCTGGAAGATGAAGACTCGAGGGAATTACACAACATTTGCAATGAAAGCTGTGGAAGACAGGGTGTTGGCAGATATTATACGGGGATTTAGAGAGACTTGTTGAAAATGAGGAGTAGACAAGCATCCTAGGTTTTCATGCGAGGGCTGTGGAAGATAAGGATTGGGGGGATATAGGATGTTTTCAGAGAGCTACAGAAAACGATAATTAGTTGGAATTACAGGTCTACAACGAGAGCTGGGAAAGAGAGGCCTGGAATGAATTAGAGGTTTCATAAAACGTTTGCAGTTAAGCTAGGGAAGAGAGAACTGGAAGGATTTATTGGAGGTTCTTGTGATGTTTGCTGTAAAAGGCTATGGAAGATAGGACTGAAATGAATTATTGGTTTACATCACATTTGCAGCAAGAGTTATGGAAGAGAGGGCTCATGAAGCATCATAGGTTTGCAGGAAGAACCATGGAAGAAGAGGGAACAACGGCATTATTGCAGCTTTTTCAGCCTAAGCTGAAGTGGAGATGAGGTCAAGAGGAATTACAGGTTTACAGCGAGAGTTGTGTAAGAGGATGATTGAGACATGTTAGCAGGTTTACGGAGAGAGCTATGGAAGATGACTAGAGGGAATTATAGAAGGTTTGCAGCTGAGAACAGTGGGAGATGAGGACTTGAGAGATGGTTGTAAGAGAATTGTCGAGAGAGAGAGAGAGAGAGAGAGAGAGAGAGAGAGAGAGAGAGAGAGAGAGAGAGCTAAGGAGAATGACTCGAGAGTAGCAGCAGCTCTCATTTATTCATTGATGTCATAAGATCTTCATACGGTCGGACAGTTTGATACACTTGTAATTTCGTAATTTCATCAGTATATCTGATGTTAAGTATCTTGTGGTAACACACACCCCTTTAATGTGAAGTATCTTGTGTAACACCTCTTTAATGTTAAGTATCTAGTGGTAATAGTGGTAATACCACTTTACTATGGCCTGGATTTTACTTTCAAGATTGGCTGTGAGGGCCCCCATGTCTCGCATGCACACAGGAAGATGGAATATGGAATTTACCAGTGCACGTACGACTCTGATCTTGTATTCTATATGAAGATTGCTCCACGGGTTTTAGTCTTGACAGTGCTGATATTGTTTTTGCTGCCTTTGAGAGGATTTCATTGCACAGTTGCTATTTTCTGTCCTTTGACAGTTATGTCAGTATCGATAGTTGTATTGTAGCCGGCCACCAAGTTGGTCTTCTAGGCGCCGACGTCCATGTCATATCTATTGATGAATCGTCCAATCTTTCAATGAGTTTGGTCAGATTTTGTTCACTTCATGCTAGACCATCGACGTCATCTGCAAATCGAAAGTTTGTGTTATGATTCTTCGTCCAATCTTGACTATGTTGACTATAGGTTTAAGTGCATCAGTCATGATGTGGTTCTGTTGAAAAGTGTAGAAAACAGAAGGTAGTCCTGACAAACGCCAAATGAAGCATGAGGGCATTCTTAAATAGCTTCCTGTGTGAGCACTGCGCTGGATGCTTTGGAGAACAGTTGCAGGATTGGGTTGGAGATTTCGTTTCCTGGGAAGAGTGACGATGAGTGGTCTAGTCGATGGCGTGTGTCACTCCCCAGTGTGCCAGATTTGTTGTAGGTGGCAGTAAGGATATCAGTTGCTGCCTCTCTGACATGTATCATGAGTTCAACGTAGAGTTCAACGTAGTCAACTTTGGGGATGTTGTCGATGCCTTAAGCCTTCTCACATTTCAATGATTTCGAAGCGTGTACGATTTCTTCACGAAATTCTGGAAAGTCATCCTAACTTGATTAATCCGGTGCACACCTGGATTTCCTTTGCTATGTTAGATGTGTAGCTCGGTGCAGTGTTTAGTCCACCTTCCTGTTATGCTTTCCTCCAGTTTAAGACAATCACCGTCTTTGTCCTGCGTGATGCCGACCTTACTTTTGTTTCTTAGAGAGAGAGAGAGAGAGAGAGAGAGAGAGAGAGAGAGAGAGAGAGAGAGAGAGGGACAGAGACACGGGTACGGATGATTTATTTAATAGGTCACGGCCCCTTAAGAAGGGGGTGAATTAAACATGAACAAAAATGATAATATAGTCATATTAACAGAATGAAAACGGCACATAATCAAGAACACGCCATGTTCCGGAGTTTTAAAAGCTTTGTGTTAGTAAGGCAAACGCCTTAAGAGCATTCTCTTTAGAAAAGCCAAGAGTTAGACGAGTCTAAACACAGATGGTTGACGAGAATGTCCTGGAGGAATGACTCATTTTTAAGATCCCTCAAGGAGGTACACTTCAGTGCAAAATTAACTTCGTTTTCATGTGCGTTTTGCATAATGGACAAGTAAAATCAGAATCACAATGCTGCCGATAATGAAAATGATGAACTAAAATATCTGATATTCCAAATCGAAATCTTGTCTCTGTACATTTCAGACGTCTGTCTATTTTCATTGACAAGTACGTCGGTATGCAGTGCAAGGAGTAATATTGTCTATACAGATCAAATCTAGTACTATCATTCATGGGGGAATACCATTCTTGCCAACTGCTATCAGCCAGTCTGGTACGGAGCATTCGAATAAAGCTACGTTCATCTGTTACGTCGTGATTTAACCAGAGACATCCGAAACCTAGTTCATACGATTTAACTCTCAATCACGTAGCCCAGTTTATTTTTTCCCCAAGGGTCCAAATTATAAAGCATGTTATAAGCTTCCTTCGGTAACCTATAACCATTCATTTGTATCAGTTTCAGCCACTACCGTGTATTGGGTACCTGTTGGTTTCCCCATGAAGCAAACCATTGAATGTTTGCATTGAAACCCCAAGAAACGTCTGTAGAGCTAATAAAGGAACTTTCTCGCAACTGACTGGAGCTCTGTCTCGACCCCAAATATCAGAACCGTATTACACAATGGTTGGATTTGTGAGTCAAATAGTTTTATGAATACTTAAAAAGACTGATTTCCTAAACTTGACAGCTTCCTCATTATACACAAAACAGCGTCAATTTTCCCTCCACTTCTCACTCTAGATTTTAGACAGTAACTCACAATTCATTTAAATGATTTATCATGAATACCATTTTTCAACAGAACAGGCCATAAGATGCTTCTGTTAATAGAATCAAAAGCTCTTTCAAAATCAGTGAAAACAATATATATCTCTACGATTGAAGGGAATTGTTTTCGAATTAAAGCTATCAGAGTAAAACACACAGTCAGCAGTGTAATTACGTTTGAATCCAGCTTGGTATCCTCCAGTAAGATTATTTTTCCTCTACCCATTCCTGTAACCTACAGTAAATGATATAGAGCTATACAACTTACTAGAAGTATCACAAAGAGAAACGCCTCAGTAATTACTGGGATTGTTTACATTTCATTTGTTATAGAGGGTATATAATGATACATTCTGCCCAATAATCAGGATAAATACCTTTATCACATAAAGAGTTGAAAAACGTTGCCATGAGATGCAAGATGGGATCAGATTTACAACCATATCTTAATAACTCTCCATTGACACCATCCGGTCCAACAGAGTTATGATGTTTTATATTCCCAATGGCATACATAACGTCTTCCTTAGAGATTTGGCGATTTAAATTATCCAATTCCATTTCTTCATTATGTTCACAGTGTAATATATTATCAACACTGTATTGTTTTGTCAGAAGTGTTCAGAAATGTTCGAACAAAATGTCCACACTGATGCTATTTGAAACCTCACTTAGTTTTGAGGCAATCCTTTTTCACTGTGTTCCAAACTGCTTTGGACAATTTACAGACCACAGTAATTCTGCCATCGGGGTTTCACTAAACTGTTTCCTCTTTTTTAAATGCTTCTATTTACGTCTTGCTATGCAATATTCATGGCGATCAGAGAGAGAGAGAGAGAGAGAGAGAGAGAGAGAGTGTGTGTGTGTGTGTGTGTGTGTGTGTGTGTGTGTGTGTGTGTGTGTGTGTACGATGAGCAAACATGTAGTGGGAACAAGTGCGGGTAAGTATAGTCCTCTGTCATTCTAACAATTACTTGAGAGAGACTGATATGAAAAAGCGGCCGGGATGAAGCAAACGACATAAAAAAACTCTCTCTCTCTCTCTCTCTCTCTCTCTGTGTGTGTGTGTGTGTGTGTGTGTGTGTGTGTGTGTGTGT
>JADBJO010000062.1:115000-117500 GCA_016801955.1 Conus betulinus
TGTTTTTCCCTAGTTTGTGCTTGTCTGTGGTGTTAATGTTCACACAGAGCTACATTTGCCGACTTTTTTTAATGCACGTCGCATTCGGTCAACACTATTTTTCTGTACCGTGTATTGTTCAGATAGCTCTCTTTTTTTTAATTGCCTAATTTGTACCTCATGTGTTGTTCAGGTGGCAGTACGTTACCCTGCATTTTACTTCATGTGTTGTTCAGTTGACATTTTTTTCCTCCCCTTTTTCGTAATACCTATGTCGTTCAGGTAGCGTTAGTTTTCCCTACTTTTTTTTCCACTTGTGTCGCAAAGACAGCAGTAAAGCATTCCACTTTTTTTTTTATGTATGTGTTACTCAGATCACATTACTTTTCCTTACTGTGTACTGCATGTTCAGTCTCTGCACTACTTTTCCTACTTCGTGTTACATGTGTGGCCCAGTCAACAATACATTAACCTACGTTTTCATTCATTTTCAGTCAACAATACCTTTACATGACGGTGCACTGCATGTGTTGTTTAGACAACACTACTTTTCACAGACTTTGCCGCATGTATTTATCTCTGCTTTTTATTGTAACTGTCGTTTGGTCAAACTACTATCCCCTACTTTGTACTGCATGTGTCGTTCAGCCAAAAAAAAAAAAAAATTGCAGCTTCGTACTGCATGTGTCGTTCAGCCCAGCTCCACGTTTCCCTGCTGTGTACTGCATGTGTCGTTCAGCCAGCTCCACGTTTCCCTGCTGTGTACTGCACGTGTGTCGTTCAGCCAGCTCCACGTTTCCCTGCTGTGTACTGCACGTGTCGTTCAGCCAGCTCCACGTTTCTCTGCTGTGTTGTACTGCACGTGTCGTTCAGCCAGCTCCACGTTTCTCTGCTGTGTACTGCACGTGTCGTTCAGCCAGCTCCACGTTTCCCTGCTGTGTACTGCACGTGTCGTTCAGCCAGCTCCACGTTTCCTGCTGTGTACTGCACGTGTCGTTCAGCCAGCTCCACGTTTCCCTGCTGTGTACTGCACGTGTCGTTCAGCCAGCTCCACGTTCCCTGCTGTGTACTGCACGTGTCGTTCAGCCAGCTCCACGTTTCTCTGCTTTGTACTTACATCGTCAATCGGAGCTTTTTCTCTGCGCTTTGTGCGACATGTGTCGCAAATCAACGCAACTTGTCCCAACATTGTGTTGCGTGTGTTGTTCAGCCAACGCTGTTTTCTTCGCACTTTGTACTGTCTGTATCGTTCAGTCAGCGCTATTTTTCCTACTTTCTGCTAGTTGCATATGCCTTTCAGCCAGTGCTATTTCTGTCTACTTTGTGCTACATACACTGTCAGTCAGTGCTACTTCTTCGTACTATTTTGCTGCCATTGCCGTTCAATCGACACGACTTTCACGTGCATCTGGCGTTCCAATCTCAGATATGATATATATGATAATATTAATCATAAGTAACATTACCTGTGCTCTGCACAGAAAACTGGCAATCGAAAGTTAGGCCACCATGGTAACAATATTGAATTTAAAGGACGCCATATAAAGAAAAAATATGATGATAGATGTAAAAACAAAAAGAACAAGAGAGAGAGAGAGAGAGAGAGAGAGAGAGAATATAGTGTAAAGAAAGGTGAAACTGAGGAATGGGGTGTTACGTCCCAAGGGTAGAGAGCATTATGTGTTGCCCAGTGAACTGTCCTTTCCGCTGATTATATAAAGTAACTTGACAATCAACCACGTGCATGGGCCACATATTGACTCTCACATTGTGTAAATTGTTGTAAAAAACAGGGCAATTGTAATTCTTTAAAAAAAAAAAAAAAAAAAAAAAAAAACATGGAAGGAAAAGTAAGGATTTTTCTTAACTTTCAGTATTATGATAAAAGTTAATTACATGTATGTGATAAAAAAAAAAAAGATATTATGGTAGGTTGTAATAAAAAAAAAAAAAGGAAATGTGAACGGAGTCAAGATTAACCCGCTCACCAAAAGTTGAAGTCAAACCGCGTGGCGGTTCGTTAATAGATACACAGTTGACATGAAGCTCGTTTATTTTATGAATATCTTGATAGCAACAACAACAAACATGCTAATAATGATAATTCAAAAAAAAAAAAAAATGCTGCAGCGGCTGATGATACTGATACTGATTAATAATAGTTGTAATAATGATGATAACGGTGATGATGATGATGATGATTGTAAAGTATAAGCACAATAACGATGAATTACAAGTATAATATATATTGCTTTAAAGTAGTTACGCTGTTCTCGGAATTGTAAGTTTTAATAAGCTAATTTCCTCTGCTTCTCATTGTGTTTTTAACACTGTGTAGTCTCCCTTTTCGTCCACCGTCTTTCTACCTTCCTCGCCATTTCCCCTTTCCTTGTTCTAGACAGTCTTTACCCCCTTCCCTACTCCACCTCCCCCCCCCCCCCCCCCCCCCAAACTCCATACACGCCTGTCAGCAGATATCATTTTGTCATTAGGTTTTGTTGTTGTTGTTGTTTTGTGTGTG
>JADBJO010000062.1:127500-145000 GCA_016801955.1 Conus betulinus
CACCCACTTTCTATATGCGGATTGTGAAAAGTTCAAAACCAACGCAAGTTTCCTGGGTCACTATCGCCAGCTTCTTTCGAAAATGACGGAATAGGCGTGTTTGAATGAAAGGTCACAAGGTGAATCATTTTCCACTCGGAAACGCGAGCAGTCCGAATGAGTCATGGAATCCAGCCAGTGGCTGGCAAATCATGTTCAGCCTTCAGCTCATGGCATACATACGAACAAGGCCTATCTCTCACTCAAGTGCAAGATCAAGACTGTTCTTGCACTTGCTCATACTCTCGACTCGTCATTTTGTGGGTCACACCATACGAGTTTGCAAGAAACCAGTATACGGTTCAGTTAGTCTCGTGAATGGTTGTATTGAGTATGGAGAATCGTGACTGATGTACTCGAAGTTCAAGTCAGTGCAGTAAACGTTAGAGAAGAACCGGCACGAACCTTCCCTTTGCAGATGACATCGATGGCCTTGGAGGCATCTGAAGTCGCCAAGCTTGTCGAAAGACCGGATGAAATGTCGACAGGTTATGGTTTGGAAATCATCGCGGAGAAGATAACCACACCACCACCATTAAAAACGTATAAAGCTATCCGTGCACAGAAGCTACAAACCGCTCAACAGTTCGCTTTACCCCAGATCCATCGTTAGCAGCGAGGTGTCCAAACCAGAAATCCTCTCAAAGGCAGCGAAGGCAACATCTGCACTACCAGATTAAAACCTGCATAGAAGGACAGCGATAACTCGACGAAACACAAGACGAGGCTTTTGTGGGCATGCAATACACGGACCCTCACACTGGTTCTGGAGAAAGAATCGAAACAATGGAGACGAGGTGTTACCACACATGTGCCGATTATATCACCGGAGGTACAAGAGCGTCAAACCATGAAGCAGCCCGTGGGACCTCATGAAGCTCTGTTAACATCAGTAAGGGAAAGGACACTTCGTTGGTACAGCCATTAACAAGATCCGATGGCCTTGCACTATTAGCCCTCCAGAAATGAGGTGTTACCGCACATGTGTTGATTATATCACCAGAGGTATAACCGCACGTGTGTAAATTGTATCACCAGAGATGTTACCGCACATGTGTTGATTGTATCACCAGAGGTGTTACCGCACATGTGTTGATTGTATCATCAGAGGTGTTACCGCACATGTGTTAATTGTATCACCAGAGGTGTTACCGCACATGTGTTGATTGTATCACCAGAGGTGTTACCACACGTGTGTTAATTGTATCACCAGTGTTACCACACATAAATGTTGATTGTATCACCAGAGGTGTTACCACACGTGTGTTGATTGTATCATCAGTGTTACCACACATGTGTTGATTGTATCACCAGAGGTGTTACCACACGTGTGTTGATTGTATCATCAGTGTTACACACATGTGTTGATTGTATCACCAGAGGTGTTACCACACGTGTGTTGATTGTATCATCAGTGTTACCACACATGTGTTGATTGTATCACTAGAGGTGTTACCACACAGTGTTACCATACGTGTTCATTGTATCATCAGAGGTGTTACCACACGTGTGTTGATTGTATCACCAGTGTTACCACACATGTGTTAATTTTTATCACCAGAGGTGTCACCACACACATGTGTTGATTGAACCACCAGAGGTGTCACCACACATGTGTTGATTGTATCATCAGAGGTGTTACCACACATGTGTTAATTGTATCACCAGAGGTGTTACCGCACATGTGTGTTGATTGTATCACCAGAGGTGTTACCACACGTGTGTTAATTGTATCACCAGTGTTACCACACATGTGTTGATTGTATCACTAGAGGTGTTACCACACAGTGTTACCATACGTGTTGATTGTATCACCAGAGGTGTTACCACACGTGTGTTGATTGTATCATCAGTGTTACCACACATGTGTTAATTTTTATCACAGAGAGGTGTCACCACACATGTGTTGATTGTACCACCAGAGGTGTCACCACACATGTGTTGATTGTATCATCAGAGGTGTTACCACACATGTGTTGATTGTATCATCAGTGTTACCACACACGTGTTGATTGTATCACCAGAGGTGTTACCACACATGTGTTGATTGTATCACCAGAGGTGTTACCACACATGTGTTGATTGTATCACCAAAGGCGTCAAAGCATCAAAGCTGCGCGTGGTACCTGATGAAGATCTGCTGACATCAGTCAGGAAAAGTCTACTTCCTTCATATGGCTATGTAACAACATCGAATGGTCTTAGTGTATCGGTCCTCCAGAGAACTGTTGAAGGAGGTAGACAGAAGGGAAGACACAAAAGGCGGTGGATTGACATTATTGCAAAATGGACAGGGAAAGGGGGAGGGGGGAGGGGGGGTGTCTGTGAGGGGAGGGGGAGGGAAGGGGGGCATCTGTTGAGACCCAGGCCTTGGCACACAACCGACAGAACTGGAGGAGGCTGTAGAACTGTTCTTCACTGTGGCGCTCCAACAACTCTCTACGGATTATGGGGGAGAGTACAAGCAATAAAGCTTATTCTTCACATCAGTGGTTTACTCCATGCCTTTATTCCGTGCTAGCTGAGGAACTCCGGACTTCGACATTACAGCAGAGAGTACCAAGTTACAAGTGGAATCATATTTGCCCTTTCCTGTGATCTTTGGAAAGGATCTTCTAGACAGCATTTCAATTTTTGAAAAAAAAAAAATCCTTAGTCGTTTTGGCCGATCGTTTTTGTTTGTTTTTTTTTTTTTTTTTTTTTTTTTTTTCTTTTCTTTCTTCTTTTTTTTTTTTTTTTTTTTTTTTTTAAAGAAAATCTGTTTTAATGTGTGTGCGTGTGTTGTTGTTGTAGATGTATCTATTGTTTTCAAACATTTTATTTCCTTCTTCAACATAAACATTTGGTATATCACATTATCGGTCATGATCCATTCACAATGATTAAAAAATGAAAAGATGTAGTGTTGTACATGTATTAGTAAGTGAATGGGATTCAGTTGAAGAGGTTTTTTTAATACATTAGAGGAAGACAAATCAAAGTAAAAGGCGACAAGGATGAAATTATAACAACATAGTATAACCATAACTTTACATATATGAAACTGAAGGAAAAAAAAAAAAAAAAAACAAGAAAAGAAAAGCAAACCCAGGCACACACACACACACAGACAGATAATATATTTTCACTACAGTCATTGGTTCAAAAATACCTTACTCAAAAAGGAGGGCGCTTCTATACTCTTTTCGTTGACTTCTCTAAAGCTTTTGACAGCATTGAAAGATCGAATTTATTATATCTTCTGTTGCAGAAAGGGATTCACACGGGAAAATGTTTCAAACACTTTTCAGTATGTACAAACAAGTAAAAGCGGCAGTTAAGAGTTGGGTGTAACATTACTGATTACTTTGAGTGTATGTCAGGAGTCAGGCAGGGCTGCATTCTAAGTCCCTTGTTATTTTCTCTTTTCATATCTGAATTGCAGACTGCTTTGATGAACTCCGACACACGAGGTATTGATGTTTTTTCAGATCAAAATAGGCATTCTTTCTTTTGATGTATGCAGATGACATTGCACTAGTTTCTGATTCTGTGATCGACCTACAAAAGAAATTGAATGCCTAGAAAAATACTGCCATAGATGGGGTCTCAAAGTCAATATGGAAAAGACAAAAGTTGTTGTTTTTAAAAATGGTGGATTTCTGAGGCATTATGAACAATGGTTCTTTGCTGGCAGGCAGATTGAAGTCGAACCTCATTACAATTACTTGGGTGTAATATTTTCTGCCACACTAAACTGGTCAAAATGTGTTTATAACTTATCAGGAAAAGCAGTGCGAGCGGTTGCAGGTGTCAAAAGGTTATTCTTTAAGTTGCAGTCATTGCCAGTGGATATTGTATTTAAGATATTTGATGTCAAAATTAAACCCATTCTGCTGTATGTTCAGAGGTATGGGGTTTTCAGCGTTTTGAGGCCATTGAAAAAGTACAATTTAAGATATGCAAAATGATCTTAGGAGTGGCAGGGACGTTAAAAATAACATTGCAATCGGAGAATGTGGTAGATTTCCTATTTACATAGATACTTACGTGTGTATGATCAGGTACTGGGGCAGGCTCCTTTCTCTGTCCACCGAGAGATACCCCAAAAATGCTATGACATGCTAGTGATGCATGATGAAAACGGAAGACGTACTGGGCGACACAAGGAAGAAGAACTTTATTATGTAAATTTGGCTTTGGTTATGTCTGGGCTACGCAAAATGTTGGCAATCTGGACTACTTTCTGAAAGTTTTTAAGCAAAGACTACAAGATGATTTCCGTCAGAGTTGGCATGATTCTGTTTTGAAGGAAGGCGACTATTGTTTGTATCATCCAGAGCTTATAGAGCTGGTTACATAAGTCAGTTAGAAAATCTTGAACACCGTCGAGGTATTTGCCTGCTAAGATCGAGCCGATTAAAATTAGATGGAATTCCCCCCGATATGGAAAAGCCCTTGTTGATCCAGTTTGTAAAATTGTAATATGAATTGCATTGAAGATGTAGTTCACTTTCTGTTTGTTTGTCCCAGATATATGTCACTACGTAAGAAATATATACCACTGTATTACTACCGGTTCCCATCCTCTTTCAAAGTACAAATGTTATGCACTAACCTAAGTGAAAAAATTAGCTGTCAGAGTTGCTTTGTATATATGTGGAAGTTTGAAAATCAGACAAAATATGTAGTGCCCACGAAATTGTGCATTGATACAATCCAAATCTTTGTATGGGAACCATATAGAGGCATATCCTAAGAATGAACAAGCTTACATGTATAGACATAGTATTCAGCAAAGTAGCATATACAAAATAACACATAGTTGGTCAAGAAATGGACATATTCTGTCATTCTCTTTTAGTTTTACTACCTTGTTCAGATGATTATGTATCATACACACTCTCTCCTTCTCTCTCTAAGGCTGTCTCTCCTTTTCTGGTTCGATCTCTCATTCCCTATCATAAGTATAGTACCACGTCTGTCTTCACACAATCAGTATTACACTTTAATTTGTAATAAGATTATTGATCATGTTTGCTGAATTAAAGAAAATCTTAACTAAACAAAGGCAAATACACAAACCATTTTTCATCAAAGTCATGTCTGTTTCCATTGATAGACGGTGCATATTGCTCAGTCATATGTCTGTTTTTTCAACAGAGGCAGAAAGGCTCTGATATCTGTTTTTACATTTTGTAGTTTGCATTTTTTTATATATATATATATATATATATATCTATATATATATATATATGTGTGTGTGTGTGTGTGTGTGTGTGTGTGTGTGTGTGTGTGATCAGTTCTTTATCCAGCAGAAAGTTTTCAGCATGCTGGCATTTGTCTCTTAACAATAATTGAATTGGGTCCAGAACTGTTGGACAACTTCACAATCATAGGGCATATGAATTATCGACTGCTCTTCTTGTTCACAAAAGCTGCATATTGAAGAGTTTATAATATTTCGTAGAAATAAATATCTTTTGTGTTGGAAGGAGCCTATGTATAAGTCTGATTTGGAACCATCTTAACTGTGAATCAAGAGATGTTTTGTAACAGGGAGAGAAAATGCGTTCCCAGTTTAAATCATCAAATGCACTGTCCCATTTTGGTGCACAAGTTGGGTCAACATTAATAATATTTAACATATTTTGTGCAAATTTGTTGCCTTTTTTAATACAGAGCCATACTTTGTTGTCTATGCATTTATATCTGCTTCGTAGATGTATCTATTTTGAGAGTTGATTTCGACGAGGTGACAGCCCCTTTGCGGTCGTTTGAGCTGTCAGCAACATGACTCGATCTGAATTGGATAAAGAAAGCTTCACGACCTCTGTCTTAAATCGCTTTTCTCCAAAATGGGGCATACAGTCGACCTTTCACCTGTAGTGTGATTGGATGATTTTTTTTTCGCTGTGTGACTTGTCTAACCTGAAAAAACTGAACAAGTGCAAGACCCCCAAAGTTGGGGAGCTGCCTGGCTCAGTTGGTGGGGAAGCACAGAGAACGCAGTCAAATAGCGTTGAGTTCGAATCTCTGGCACAGTACAGGCTAGCCTCACTCATGCGTGGTGGGATGGTTTTAGCTAGCCCACGCTGTTTCCCCCAAATCCAGACTATCCCTCCACCTTGGCAGCCGGCAGCTGAGAGTGCCCCCCCCCCCCCCCCCCCCCCCCCCCTCCACACCCTGGCTTTTCCGGCGCCGAAGTATCCCCCTTCCTTTGCCCGCTTTGTCTCACTGTGAAGGTCTTGACAGGGAACAGGTACTGTGAACATACAACGCAGACTTCTTTCCACGGAAGACATGTGAATTTTTTTTTAGAAACAAACGGTGGGCAACTATGAGTCCTCTGTGACTGGTTTGCGACGGAGTTATACGACACCAGTCTTAAGTATTCAAGTGTGAGTGCGTGTCTTGACCTGCTGGAGACGCCAAGTGTTCAGGGCGCTCCACAGCAATGTTTTGTATGTTTCTATGTCCCTTACTGTTCACACGATTAACCAGGATTTTCGCCTCAACAGTCCAGACTGTGCAATTATTAACCTCTCTGATGTTACTACTACGGAGGGCCTCGTATGTCATGGTGATGAAACAGTCTACTGGGAAGAGGTTAGGAAAACGGTATGTGCTGTTCCCTAAATAATCTTGAACTCAGTGTTTTAAAGAGAATTATAATAGATTTTCGAAAAACAAAACAAAGCGAAACATCTCTCTTACTATTGTCAATCAGTGATCATGACTTTGAACAGGTTGAATCATTCATCTTTCTAGGTGAGCATATAGAAGATAATGCTGTGTTAAGTGCAAAGCAAACCGCCTGAAGAACAGCTGTGAACCCTTGGCCATTAAAACAGCCAGTTTACCCCGTCTCCAGCTTGCTCCGTTGGAGCAGGTCTCAACCCCCCTCAAGTCACGTTGTGCTGAGGTACAATTGCTGTCATTTGGCGCAAGTGTGTGTGTGTGTGTGTGTGTGTGTGTGTGTGTGTTCAGTTTAACCCACGTGTTCTTGATTTTTGTCTCCGTATACCACCGCGTTACGTATCTGCATAGCTTGTATTGATCTTTGTCCATCTCTGCGTGCGTGCTGCTTGTGGTGCGTTGGAGCAGTGCTAAATCAAAATAATTTCCTCTGTTCAGTCGCTGGCGAAAAAGAAAAAGACACGTGACATGAATCTTGAACAACTGGTCCGGGAGAGCCCCAGCCTGTAGGATAAAATTCACATGTGTAGAACTCTAGCACTTGAGGGACAGTACGGCATGGTCTCTGGGGTACCCTGAATAAGGTTCGCGCTCGTGCTCAACTTCAAGTACTTCGTGAGTATGACCACCCGTTGGCGTATGTTCTGACTTGTTGAAGGGGGTTGAATCATGGCGCGAGGGCGATTATCCAGAGAGAGGGATGGGGGCGGCTGCGCCAAAGCTGCATGTGATCGTGCACGGTGACAGGCGTTAAACAGGCGTTAAACCGTAGAGGGGAGGCTTGTCAGGGGGGCAGCGTGTCGATGCATCAGAGACGGGGACTGAACGGGAGACTCCCCAGTTCCGGAACGCACGAACCAAATCCTGACATGATCTGAACCCTTGACCAACGTAGCCTCAACCCTCATGTAAAAAAAAAAAAAAAATAGCCATAACCTTTACCTGATCTAGCCCTAACGTAAACTTCAGTGCATGAAACCTGATTTTTAACGAACAAGCAAGCAAACAAACACACTTCACTGATTGATTGTGCTGCAGTGTGGGGACAGTGGAGTTGCCTTCTCCTGGCTCCCACCGATCAAGAAAAGAGCGTTTTTCCCGCCACGGGCTGCTGGGTTCACATGTAAAAATGTTCGTTGTCATTCTGACTGGTTTTGTCCACTTTTTACCTAGAACAAGTAGACTTTTGTTTGTTTGTTTGTTCCAAGATCGCATGCAGTTTGTGACAAGAATGGAAGAAAAGTGGGACTCGATCGCGGCACACTGTCGGCTCAGTTCTGAGGGGAAGTAACACAGCGTGAACTGACGTCAAGAACAAGTCGCAGGAGTGACGCGTCGTATGGTCTGAACAGGCCTTTAGGGACGGTACACAGCCTCAATCGATCTCGTGTCCCAGTTTTTCCACGGTCACGGCAACCTCGAGGAAAAGTGCACGCGTGGCTGAGGGAAAGGGGTTACAAAGTGGTCTGTGGTGTTGAGTAGCGCGATAAAAAGAAAAGGAAAAAAAAAAAAAACCCTCAATACTTCGCGGAGGGCCGAGATGAGTGCACTCTAACAATATGACACTTTGAGATAAACTAGGTGGAAGGAGAAAGTGGGAGAGACGGGACAGAGGAGAGAGAGAGAGAGGGTGTGGACGGAGGGTGGAGGAGAGCACTGCGTATGTAGCAGTGTCAAAAAACTGTACGGACGCCGCAAGTGGTTTCTTTGACAACATATGTACACTATCTTTTATATGAAAAAAAACTTTCTCTCTCTCTCTCTCTCTCTCTCTCTCTCTCTCTCTCTCTCTCTCTTGCGCGCGTATATGGTGTATGTGTGTATGTGTGTGTGTGCGCGCGCACGCCTGCATGTGTGCTTGCTTCGATAGACCTGACGACGATTCGTCACGTTCGGCAAGAGGTATGAGCATGTGATTCATGTCGGTTGTTTTGTAGCGCCCACTGTAAATCCTGTTTCCTTCTTCTTCTTCTCTCTCCCCCCCCCCCCCCCCCCCCCCCCCCCCCGCCCTCTCTCTCTCTCTGCACCCCCCCCCCCCTCTCTCTCTCTCTCTCTCTCAAAGCTAAACTGATGTCAGAAGTTGTCTGGACTTGTCGTCATTTTTCCCCCCTGGATCTAGCTGGCTCCTTTACAACACTTTGAAACAAAAAACAGTCGATCTTTGTTTGGCACTGGTGGTGAAGCCCAAAACAATCAACTGGCGCACGCCGAACACTCAGTACGCTGTTGAATTTCATGCTTGCCCAGTGCAAAATGGTTCGTTTGGCCAGAAGTGTAGACTCTCTCTCTCTCTCTCTCTTTCTCTCTCTCAGTGCATACGTGTGTGCATGTGAGTGTACGTGTGTGTGTATGTGTGTGTGTGTGTGTGTGTGTGTGTGTGTGTGTGTGTGTGTGTGTGTGTGTGTGTGTGTGTGCGCGCGCGCGCGCGCGCGCGCGTGTGTGTATGTGTGTGTGTGTGCGTGCGTACGTATGTGTGCGTCGTATTTTGAAAGCTGTTCTCTTTCTGTCTCTTAAAGTACTAGGCTTTTCCTCTCTGTCCCCCCCCCCCCCCCCCCCTCTCTCTCTCTCTCTCTTCGCTTACATACATACACACAAGCAAGCACGCACGTGCTTACACATAAACACACTCACACCGAGTCCTGTTCTCCCTTTCTCTCTCTTCCCCCATACCTCCAGAAAGCGGTCACTAGGTCAGTGGAACATACCGTAAGCTGGTTTTTTTTTTTTCTTTTTGTTTTAATTTAGGTCACACACACACACACACACACACACACACACACACACACACACACACACACACACACACACACTCCTTTGGTTGTACCTGTGTACCACCTTTTTTCGCCCACTAAATGTTGACCTTACCTGTCAGCTGAGTCCTTACTCTTTCATCTTTCCCCACCTCCTTCCCCTGTTCCTCGCCTCGCGCGTTTCAGTCAGTGCGTTTTAGTTCAGTTCATGGTGCTAACTGTATATTAGTGGCAGCGCTTTCTTCGACTGAAACTGACTGGGACCGTTTCTTGAGGCTCAGAAGATGCTGGTTTGAGAAATTCGGGCAAAACCTGTAAGTGTTGTCTGTTTCTTTGTCTCTTTGTTGATTCAGATCTTTTTTTAAGCGCCCGTGCCTAACAAAGAAATTATTTTTGCACAACTTTCTGTCCCTGTCTGTCTCTTTCTCACTCGCTTTTCTCCCCCTCCCCCCCCCTCTCTCTCTCTTTCTCTCTACTGTGTGTGTGTGTGTGTGTGTGTGTGTGTGTGTGTGTGTGTGTTCAAGTTCATGTCTGGAAAACGAATAAAACACCAACCGATTAGTAACAAGAACAGCAGCAGTCATCAACATTTCTATACTACATAGGTTTTGTTTTGTTTTGAAACATTGCTTGTCTTTTTATGATGGAGAAAAATGACATAACTGTGAACAAAGGTCGGTCGCGATTGACTACATTCATTAATGTTGTCGCATCTGGGAACTATATTGCAAAACGCACCGACCTTGTCATTGTTATTTTTACCATAAAATGTTATGACGAGAAAACGCGCCTCTCTCACTCTCTCTCTCTCTTACCAGATACGAGAGAAGGTCCGGACAAACCACACAAATTAATGTTAGACAAAGGGCTGTAAATTCAGCCTCTATTACAATAAAAACAAATGTCATTCTTTCGTTCAGATGCGTCCCCGCCCTCATCCCCACCCCACCCCACCGCCACCCCACCTCCCTCTCCTCTCTCTCTCTCTCTCTCTCTGGCTGCTGTATCGGATGCGCATGCACGATGATATTTGTGGGCAAGATACTTGCTCTACATCATGGGCAGCGTTTGGTTGGAGCATGAAAGCCCATACCGACAGCACGGGAACTTTGTGGAATCGTTATTCCTGATAACAGATAGTAACACAGTGATAGCATCCATAGCGGTTACCACCTTCAGTACCACCGCCACAATACCAACTGTTAGAAATCATGTGTGTATGCCAAAATAGTCCCTTTCTTCGGTCCAGCCAGGAAATCACCGTACTGTTTTCTTCTCCGATCCCGATCCCGTTCATCTTCGACCGCCCCCCCCCCCCCCCCCCCCCCCCCCCCCCCCCCTCCTTCCGTATATTTTGTGATCTCAAACCAATTTTTTTTTTGTCAGTTTTTGCCCCTTCAACTCCTGTATCTTTCCGTCCCTTACCTCTCTCTGTGGTGTAATTGAGCGCGTACGTTCTTCGCGTTTGCGTGTACGCCTTGGAGCAGATCACTCCCCTCTCTGCAAGGTGCGAGCGAACGCCAACTTTGCACGTGTGCTGGAAAATGTCCCTCTTTCTCACTCCCCGTTTCTCTCGCATTCCTCACCCGTTCTTGGCATCACCAGTTGTCACTCTTTGTTCACTCTGTATCCTTACTCACCTTCTCTATCTGCTTGTCTGTCTGTCTGTCCGCAGTCCGAAGTGGAAACATACTTTGTTCTTATGCGTACGCTTGCAAGTGCCCATCTTGCAGTCTGACTCTCCTTCATCCTCATCTGTCCCACCCTGTCCCTTTCTCCCCCTCCCCCCCCCCCCCCCTCTCTCTCTCTCTCTCGTGACGTCACACCCCCATTCATTCTCTCTCCCACTGGCGCGACGCACCTTGTACGTACGTGCGCTTGCAAGTGTGTATCTTTCTAACTTTCCGTCTGCCATTCTCTTTATCTCCCCCCCCCCCCCCCCCCCCCCCCTCTCTCTCTCTCTCTCTCTCTCTCTCTCTCTCTCTCTCTCTCTCTCTCTCTTCTCAGTATCCAGATTTATTCATTCATTTATTCTGTCTGTCTTTTATTTCATTGTTGCGAAGCGAGAGCATACTTCTTTTTTTTGTGTGTGCGCTTACTTACTTTTTCCCTCCTTTCCTTTATTTATCATCCTCTCCCCGTTTCTGCCTCCCACTGCTCTCTCTCTCGCTCTGTGTGTGTGTGTGTGTGCGTGTGCGTGTGCGTGTGTGTGTGTGTGTGTGTGTGTGTTCCATACCCTCTTTCGCTCTCACTTTCTGTGTTAGGTGCGAATGAGTACTTTAATCAAGTGCATTTGCTTGCACTTCGCACTCTCTCTCTCTCTCTCTCTCTTCTTTCTCTCTCTTCTCTTCTCTCTCTCTCTCTCTCTCTCTCTCTCTCTCTCTCATTCCACCCCACCGCCACTGTCCCCTTGACCCCATGTTCACCTTTGTACCCATAACAACATGAACGTTTGTGCAGGTGCATGAAACGCGCCTACGCTTATGTTCTTGCTAGGTTCGACCACCTGGTTTGGTCATTAGGTGGCCGTTGTTTTTTTTGGGTGGTGGTGGCGGTGCCCCAATCTTAAGCTGCCGTAAAGGTCCTGCAGTTCCTCTGCGAATATCAGTAGTTTCAACGAACGACGTTGTCGCCACAAGGAGGCACAGACAGACACACAGACAGACAGACACGCGACGCCGATTGTGCCAGCAGTGCTGGGTTTATCAAACAGAGGAACCGGGGCGTTGGAGCTGCATGCAGGTGCTTTATTTCTGTGTTGACAGGCAGAGGGTGGAGACGGCTGGCGCTGGGGCCCAGTAGCACCATGGTCATATCTGCTGCTCCGATGATGAGCCGGTCCGCCAAACGACCCATCTCCACAAGTAAGTGGAACGAGAGGAAAAAAAAAAATATGTGTGTGTGTGTGTGTGTGTGTGTGTGTGTGTGTGCGACTGTGTGTGTGTGTGTGTGTGCGACTGTGTGTGTGTGTGTGTGTGTGTGTGTGTGTGTGTGTGTGTGTGACTGTGACTGTGTGTGTGTGTGTGTGTGTGTGTGTGTGTGTGTGTTACAGCGCGGTGGCCGTGGCTGTAACAAGGCTGCGCCTCCCTTCCATGTCTTCCGTGCCCTAACATTGTTCGTCGAACCCTCCAACCCTCCCCTCACCCCCTTCCTCTCGACTCTCCCCCCCCCCCCACCCCCCACCCCGACCACCGAACACACATTTTCACCCTGTCTCTCTCTTCTTTTTTTTTTTCCACTCTCGTAAAGTTCTGTCTCTTTCACAACCCCCAACGTCACTGTAAGAAGTCACTGGAATTATGTGGGCGTAGTACTTCAACAGCGGCGCGTCCTCGATGGAGAGAATTGCAGCATTGCTCAGCGCTGTTCGGCTGAACCTGGTCCCACCAGATCTTAAATCAAATATAGGCTATACACAATGCGCGCCCGCACTGCACGTCGCTCAACCCCCACCACTCAGGCCCATCCCAACCTACCCCCCCCCACCCCCACCCCCGCGCTTACGTCCCCCCCGTTCCCCGTGTCTGTCTATGTCAAGTCTGCCGACGTTTTACATTTTTGTCATGATCGTCCGATTGAAGACTTGTTTACATGCTTCTCTCTGCTGCGGACTGCGTGTGTTCTGTGCATGTGCTTGTCTGGCCTGTCTGGCCGCCGGCCTGTCTGTCTGTCTGCCTCTTCCCTCGTAACCTTCCCTTCCTCTCTTTCCCCCCCCCCCTCCCTACTCTTCCTCCATCCTCTAATCCTTACGCGCCCCCACCCCTACCCCCCTCACCCCCACCCCCTCAGTGTCTGGTCCCGTCTGACGTAGAAAGCGGGACTGCCGAACGTCATCTCATTGTGTGGTTGTTTGTCTCTCCGGGTTCACGAGAACAGAAAGAGGCTAGGGAACGGGAATGGGGGGGAGGGGATGGCTGGGGGGGGGGGGGGGGGGGGGGGGAGAGAGAGAGAGAGAGAGAGAGAGAGAGAGAGAGAGAGAGAGAGAGAGAGAAGTGATGCTTCGCGTTTATATGTTTTATCGTTTTGTTTTGTTTGTTCCTAGAAAGAGTCAAATAAGTGAAAAATAGTGTTGGTTTGTTTATGTGTTTATGTATTATTTTTTCTTGTTCGTTGGATTTTCAAGGATTTTATGTTTTGACACAGAAAACAATTATCGGTCCAGTGACCTTTAAAAAAAATCGATCCCCCACTTTAAAAGAAAATGACCCGGACTTTTTCAGACGAATATACTTCAGAATAAAACTGTGTTTGAAAATAGTTCACATAGATAATTCTTTATTTCAGACATTTTCAGGGTGACTGTAGGACTTTTCCAAGTTTCAGTCGCTTTAGCGCATAAACTGACCCGGACATGAATTTCGAGTTGAGCCACAGCGAAAAGAAAGTCATTTTTACGCTTGTAGACCATGACTGTCTTCACAATACTGCTCAGTCGCCTGTGTGTGTACGATCAGGGACGCACAAACAGGCGGCGCTATCTACATCCCTAGTCGGACCCGTGGATGGTGGTCCAGCCACTTTGTCAACTTCTCAACTGATTTTAAGCTGCCTTGAGGCAGTCGATGCGCAGTTGGTGGTTTTTTCTCTTTCCAAAGAATTTGACGAAAATGGTCAGTATTCTATTTGTTCTACCATTCACAAGGTTTATGGATTGGTCACTACTATAGACTGCCAGCGCTGGAACAGCGAAGACGGGTTTTGTGAGTGGATGTGTTTGGGGAGAAAGACAATCGGAAGCGGCGGCGGTTCTAGACCATGTCATTGACTGTGCGCGGAAGACAGAACAGGAAAATATCGATCTGTCTGTCTGTCTATGATATCTGCCTGTCTGTCTATCTCTATCTATCTGTGTGTGTGTGTGTGTGTGTGTGTGTGTGTGTGTGTGTGTGTGTAAAAAAAAAAGTTGTAGGTGGATACAAGTGCAGGGTGACAATTCCTCCTTCATCACAACTATAACTTAGTAAAGCTAAAAACATACACAAAAAATAGGATGGGTGTGTGTGTGTGTGTGTGTGTGTGTGTGTGTGTGTGTGTGTTGTGTGTGTGTGTGTGTGTGTGTGTGTGTGTGTGTGTGTGTAAATGAAAAATTAGGACCTTAGACTGCAGATATCACAAAAACCCCCCTCACTAACATCGCATGAGGACCGTCGTAGACCATCTTGAAAAGAGCAGCACGTGTGTTTGCCTGCTCAGAGGCTCTTCGTCGTCCGCTGATTCGGACTGATCAATGAGACACGCCTGATCGTGTTGGCATCTTGCATCAAATGGAGATATACCACAGTCCAGTTCTGTGGTGTTCTCACTACTGAGGGTCCAAAAACCGATTCCAACGGCACCCCATAGCAGCCAACGAAGGGCAGAAAAGTAAAACGAAAAGAAGCGCTGTAAGGTAATAAGCTGCTGAAAAACTAAATTCATTGCGTAAAGATAGATAAATACAGGGGCGGGGGGGGGGGGGGGGGGGTGGGGAATCTTTGAGCCTGTGCTTGAGGACCCATTTAAAGATACACATGAGGTCAAAAGGTGTAAAACAGTCAGCGTGGTCAGTTCTACTGTTTGATAACTCGATCAAGTGTTGTCAGTCACGCAGGCGCTTACGGAAGTAAAGAACTGTGTAGAACAGCCTTTATTTGAATCTCCTACGACATGCAATCTCGCACTGATTTACCAAACAAGAACATTTGAACAAATAAGTATCGGGGAATACAAGTGCTCAGGAATCTGTGCTGAAGGATGTAAACGTAACATCATGACGACAATATAACAACAATTTTAAAGATTTAAAGGGGATGTTACAATCTGAATCCTTTTCCAATTGATTTATTTTAACGGTTGCAAGGTTTCCCATGGTTCAGGTCCCTTGAGGATAACTCTGTGTGTGTGTGTGTGTATGTGTGTGTGTGTGTGTGTGTGTGTGTGTGTGTGTGTGTGCACATAGAGATGGAGAAAGCGCGCGTGCACCCATATGCACGCACGCGCGCGCGCACACACATGCCGGCAGATAGATAAACAGATAGACAGACAAATACACAGATAGATAGATGCATATAGATAGACAGACGGGCAGGCAGCAGTTACATAGACAGACAGATACGTACACACACGCGCGCGCGCACGCACGTACACACATATATTGAAACCGAGGTCGGCACAATAGAGCGGCGTCTCTCAACACTCGCCTTCACCGAGCGACACGTGTGTGTGTGTGTTGTAGTAGCTTGTCTGATCCCAGAGAGATATGTGCGTGCGTGCGTGCGTGCGAGTGTGCGTGCGTGAGTGCGTGCGTGTGTGTGTGTGTGTGTGTGTGTGTGTGCTCACTTCGCATCGTCGTACTCGGCAACATGGAAATTGCATACATGATCCCCGGGCTGACCGAGCCGTTCCTTTGTAAGAACGGTGGCTGCCTGAATCATCAACCAGCAGCTGCCGCTGTCTTTGCATCTGTCGGCAGGTCTGCAGCTTCCCAGCCTTAAAAGAGAGAGAGAGAAATAAACAGTTTTTATCGTTATATTGTTTGTTTTCTCTCTCCCCCCTCTCTCTGTCTGTCTGTCTGTCTGTCTGTCTCTCTCTCTCTCTCTCTCTCTCTCTGTCTTCAGTTTGTTTTGAACAGTGAGTGTACTTTTTAGGAGCTCGGCGTGCCTACGGTAAACCAGCCTCCACCTGCTCTCTCTCACTTCCCTACCCCCCCCTCCCTCCCCCCCCTCTCTCTCTCTTTCTTTCTTTCTTATTGCCCCATCCTCTTCCTCATTTTCTCTCCTCTTCTTCCATTCTTTATATCCCATTCTTACATTCCTTTTTTCTGTAAAATGATTACAATTCCATCATTTTCTTTTTAATTTGACTCACTCTGTGTGTGTGTGTGTGTGTGTGTGTGTGTGTGTGTGTCTCCCTCTGTCTCTGTATGTGTGTAATACACACACACACACACACACACACACACACACACACACACACACACACACACATGCGCGCGCACATACACACACACACACACACACACACACACACACACACACACACACACACATTCACCTACACACGCACATACACATACAGGTATATTATATGCATATGCACGCACGCCTCCACCTCCCTTTCCCGCCCCCCCCCCCCCCTCCCCCCTCCCACACACACACAGTTCTTTGTTTTGGTCTGTTTTACCCAATTTCCTTCTTCATCCCCTTCCTTCTTCTCTTCCTTTACCCCCTTCCACCCTCCCACTGCTCGGTGTCGCGCTCGATTTAATCTATTTATCTGTTTTTTTCATTTCTTCTTTTTTTTTTTTTTTTTTTTACTTCTTCAAGGCATCGATTTTATTTTTGACAACACAAGAATTCATTTTCAAGAAAACCCCACAATGGTTGCATCAAAATGGCATTTTCGGAAGCATTTCATCAAAACTTTATGAATGTATATTTAATCGACATAACTTCAGGAAAAGCTGGTGGGGAAAAAAATACGCGAACACGAGAGAACAGGCACTGTAACATTAATACTAAAGAGTCGGTTGAAAAGACGTTCATTATTGGGCATATTTTCAGTTTAGGTTTGCTCTGTTCCTATTGTTACAGTATTTGTTGTGCGCGCGAATGTGTGTGTGTGTGTGTGTGGGTGGGTGGGTGGGTGCGCGCGCGTGTGTGTGTACATGCGTGCGTGCGTGCGTGTGTGTGTGTGTGTGTGTGTGTGTGTGTGTGTGTGCGTGCGTGCGTGTGTGTGTGTGTGCGTGCGTGCGTTGCGTGTGTGTGTGTGTGTGTGTGTGTGTGTGTGTGTGTGTGTGTGTGTGCAGGCGCGCCTCCCGGGGGTCATATTCTATGTCGTGTGTGCGGCGACAAAGCTTCCGGCTTCCACTATGGCGTTTTCTCCTGCGAAGGATGCAAGGTCAGTTTCCCAAATGTTTAAGTATTTATTGGTGTGTGTGTGTGTGTGTGTGTGTGTGTGTGTGTATGCGTGTGCACGCGTGCGTGTGCTAGCGCGCGCGCGCGCGCGCGCGTGTGTGTGTGTGTGTGTGTGTGTGTGTGTGTGTGTGCGCGGTG
>JADBJO010000062.1:150000-170000 GCA_016801955.1 Conus betulinus
TCAAGAAAGCCGTGCGCGACTTCGACGCCGTCGCCGCCAACATCCGCCCTCAGGAGGTCGGTGGGAATTCTGTGTGTGTGTGTGTGTGTGTGTGTGTGTGTGTGTGTGTGTGTGTTGTGGATGACTACGTGTGTGCGTGCGCGCGCGCGCGCGCGCGCGTGTGTGTGTGTGTGTGTGTGTGTGGATGACTGTGTGTGTGTGTGTGTGTGTGTGAGAGAGAGAGAGAGAGAGCGGAAAGGGGTTTTATGCAGCTAGGACTAAATTTACGTAGGCTTAATCAAGTTAAGGTTGTTAGTATAAGGTTCCACACGGTTGAAGGCTAAGTGAAGTTAGGGTCAAGGTTGAGTTGTTTTTATCCGGTCTCATGTCATCAGAGCTGATTTAGGCGAGGTTAGAGTTAGGGTTGTTTTCATCCGGCTTTATGTAGTCCGGGCTGAGTTAGATTAGGTTTCGGGTTGGGGTCACGCATTGTGAATTTGCAGTCTTCAGGTTCTCTCCCATTTACACCGCAAGCTACACCTGAAACCATCCCCTATGTGCACATATATGGGCAGGCAGGACAAACCACAAAACACATTCTACAGGACTGTTGGGACCTGCAGGGTCTGAGGGATAGGACACGGCCGCAGCCGCAGCCGGTGCCCATCAACGACAAGCTGTCGGGTCTGTGGAGGGCCTGCAGAGGACCACCAGATTCATTACAGAATCGTGTCCACAGGTGTGATAGGCGATCGAGAAGAAGTAGAAGAATCCCGCATCTCTGATGCATAAGCACGCTGCCTGAAACGCTTTACTCTTCCTCTCAAGTTCCCTTGCCCATGAACAATCTGGCTGCCGGTATGCCCCCAGCATATCGAATCGCTTTAATCACTGAGACAATGGGTTTGAAAACAACCGACAATGTGTCTTAAAACAACTGGACAATGCACCTCGGCCAACAAAACGCGCACTGTTGTAGAAAAATGAAAGGAACAAGACAACGCATTGTGTGTGTTGAAGGTTCTTGATTACATTTTTAAATTTCATTTTCTGCATTAAAAACCAGTTTTTTTTTTTTTTTTTTGCAACCTTTCTCGTTAGTTTGCTTTAAACACACACACACACACACACACACACACACACACACACTTGCACGCACACAAACACATATGGAGATGTTTCCATACACATACACATTCTTACGCGCACACGCGCGCGCGCGGGGGCACACACACACACACACACACACACACACACACACACACACACACACACACAAACACACACTTGGAGATGCATGCACACATACTTACTTGCTTATTTACACACACATACGCGCGCGCACTCACACATACACACGCATACACACACGTGCGCGCACGCGTGCACGCGCGCTCGGAACACGTGCTCTGGCATGTCGTGTCATGTGTGACAAGTGCATGAAAGACGCCGGTAATACAGACTGCTGTTAACAGTCGTGAAAAAAAACAAGGAAACGACACAAGACCAGCAATAAAAGCAAACAAAGAATTCCTTCAAAAGCCGGGGACGTGAGGTACACATACATCAGGGTTACGCCGGGTTCAGAAGAGCGTCGGGAGCCACGCCAGCTGTGCCAGGGACGTCATCCTGTTGTGGCGTTTGTCAAGCTAATCACTCGGTCACACGGTGATCGCTTCCCCCAGTGCCTCTTCCCCCTATCGCGAGCCACCTAGGCAGTTTTTCAGATCGGTGACTTGATCCCGTTTATGAACCCGCAGTTGTTTTGTTTGTTTGTTTGTTTGCTTGTTTTTGAATGTATCTTTTGATAAGAAGCACCCCAGTTTTCCGTTTAGATTGCAGTGTCATAGTTTGACTGTTGTCTCTGTGTCATGTTATTCTGGGTACAGGGTGATCAGATTCGATAAAGAGAAATCACCTTTGGTCGTGTGACAGTCTTTTTGAATATTCTAAATCAAAGGCTGCCTACACTGATTGTAGATTAATAACAGTTTTGCAGCTCGACCCTGTCCCTTATTTTTTTTTTTTTTTCAAACTTATCACTGTATGACTATCATTCTCCTTTTTTTTTTTATCTGTGTGAGACCATGCCCCCCTCCCCCTATTTAAACTGATCGCTGTATGACCATCGCCCTTTTCTTAAAAATGATCACTGTGTGACAATCCTTCTTTTTTAATAGATTACTGTATGACTATCGTCCTTTAAAAAAACTGATCATTGTATGACCATCGTCCTTTTTTAACCGATCACTGTATGACAGTCGCCCTTTTTTTAGCTGATCACTGTATGAACATCGTCGTTTTTTTTTTTTTTTTTTTTTAGTTAATCACTGTATGACTATCGTTTTTTTCAAACTGATCACTGTATGACCATCGTCCTATTTAAACTGATCACTGTACTATGACCATCGTTCTTTTAAAACTGATCACTGTATGACCATCGTTCTTTTTAAACTTAGCACTGTATGACCATCGTCCTTTTTTTAACTGATCACTGTATGACCATCGTTCTGTTTTAACTGATCACTGTATGACTGTCGTCTTTTTTTTTAACTGATCACAATATGACCATCGACTTTTTTTTTTTTTTTACCTGATCACTGTATGATTATCGTCCTTTTTTTAGCTGATCACTGTACGAACATCGTCCTTTTTCACTGATCCCTGTATAACCATCATCATTTTTTACTGATCACTGTATGACCATTGTCCTTTTTAACTGATCGATGTATGACCATCGTCCTTTGTAACTGATCGCTGTATGATCATCGTCCTCTTTCACGTGATGACTGTATGATGATCGTCCTTTTTAAAATGATCATTGTATAACCATTGTCATTTTTCAACTTATCACTGTATGACCATCGTCCCTTTTAATTGATTGCTGTATTAGACCATCGTCCTCTTTCACGTGATGACTGTATGACGATTGTCCTTTTTAAATGATAACTGTATAACCATTGTCTGTTTTTCAACTGATCACTGTATGACCATTACCTTTTTTCAAGAGATCACTGCATGAGACCATCGTACTTTTTCACGTGATGACTGTATGACGACCGTTCTTTGTAAATTGTTCACCGTGTAACCATTGTCTTTTTTTCTCGACTGATCACTGTATGACCATCGTCCTTTCTTCGACTTATCACTGTATGACCATCGTCCTTTCTTCGACTGATCACTGTATGACCATCGTCCTTTCTTCGACTGATCACTGTATGACCATTGCCCTTTCTTCGACTGATCACTGTATGACCATCGCCCTTTCTTCGACTGATCACTGTATGACCATCGTCCTTTCTTCGACTGATCACTGCATGACCATCGTCCTTTCTTCGACTGATCACTGCATGACCATCGTCCTTTCTTCGACTGATCACTGCATGACCATCGTCCTTTCTTCGACTGATCACTGTATGACCATCGTCCTTTCTTCGACTGATCACTGTATGACCATCGTCCTTTCTTCGACTGATCACTGTATGACCATCGCCCTTTCTTCGACTGATCACTGTATGACCATCGTCCCTTTCTTCGACTGATCTCTGTATGACCATTGCCCTTTTTTCCGACTGACCACTGTATGACCATTATCATTTTTTTAAGTGGTTACGGTATGACGATTGTGGTTTGTCTACGTGATCAGTGTATGACCATCGTCTTTTTTTTTTAGTTGATCACTGTATGACCATCGTCCTTTTTTTTTTTTTTTAGCTGATCACTGTTACGTAGTGTATGACCATCGTCCTTTTTCATGTGATTGCTGTATGACCATAGTTCACTTTTTAATTGATTACTGAAAGATCGTTGTCCTTTTTTTTTTTTTTAACCTACCCGCAATATGACCATTGGTTTCCTTTGTAACTGATCACTGAATTAATTTTTAAAACTGATCACTGTATAACTATTGTCTTGTTAATACTGACCATCGTATGCCCATTGACCTTTTTTTTTAAACTGAGGGCAGTATGATCTTTTTTTTTAACTGATCACTATATGATCATTGTCCCTTTTAAAGAAACACTGATTAGGCCACTGTAGACCATCGTCCTTGTTCAACTGATCACTCTTTGACCGTTGCCCTGTCTTTAAATGACCACTATGTGACTATCGTCTCATGTTCAAACTGATCACTATATGACTACCGTGTTTTAAACTGAGCACTGCGTGATCGTCGCCCTTTTTTTTTTTTTAAAATTGTTCGCTTTGTGATCGTTTTCCTTATGTAGACTGTTCATTGTACGACCATCGTTCTTTTCTAACTGATTACTATGTGACCATAGTTCTTTCTTTACGACAGATGACTAGCCGCATGGCCATTTATGGATTTTTTGGGGTTATGTTTGAATGGTTTTTGTTTTGTCTGGGAGAGATGTTACGCGAAATGGCTGGCGTTGTAAGAATGACCTGGTCTTTTCCGAATCAAGAGTGTCAGTGGTTTAGTATCTGTTATTGATTGACATGTGCATTATTGCCATTGTTGTTAGTTCCGTTTTCCGTATGTGACGTTCCCCCTCCCACCCCAAACGTGTGAACAGCCCTGAAATGGTCCATTGTGCTCGGCTTGGCTCTGCACTAAAATGAAAACTGATCACTGGCTATTGTAGATTAGCAAGCATGTTGTGATATGGCAACCGTCTTTTTTTCTGTTTTTTTTTTTGTTTGTTTGTTTAATTCTGGTCACAGACCGTCCAGCTGTTAATAGATTGATTACCGTTTGACGGAATGACCACTGTTGGTCACCCCTCCCTGTATTTTCCTTCCCCCACCCCTCCTCGCTTTCTCTTCTTGAACGTCTGGTCGGAGGCAGTCTCCCGAATTGGTGGGGATTTGTTTGTTTGTTTATTTTAACGAATGAAGCCCCAAAACCATTGTGCGGGTCCCTCCTTTACCCAACACCGGTCTTAGGCAACGTAGATCTTGTCCAGACTTTTATGACGAATAAATAATGTCGCAGAACTTGAAAGGATCGTAGGCAGCGTAGATCCTGTCCAGACTTTTATGACGAATAAATAATGTCGCAGAACTTGAAAGGATCGTAGGCAGCGTAGATCCTGTCCAGACTTTTATGACGATAAAATAAAGTCGCAGAACTTGCAAGGAAAAGAATTCTATGAGATCCAAAGTAGACCTGTTTTGTGATGTGGCAGGTCAATTATGTCAATCTCAGGCAAAAAGTAATTAGAATGATGGGATATAAACAAGAACGGTTTTCTGATAATGACAGGTAGTGAAGTGTGGCCAAAATTGCACAGTAAGCATGATAATGACATGTACAGAAACCGGGCTTTGATATGGCAGTTGTCCGTCTTTGCCTCTTTCTGGACTGACTGATCTCGGGGGGGGGGGGGGGGGGGGGGGGGGGGGGGGGGGACCCAGATTACCCTTCCTGCCCCCCCCCCCCCCCCTCACCTCCCTCTCCCTCCTTACCGCTTACGCTCAACCCGATACCTCTCTTTTTCCCCATCTGTTTAACTGATCACGGGCTGTATTAAGAGACGGTTTTTTTTCTCTCTCTCTCCCTCGTAAGTGTGTTGTTGGTCTCGTCCTCCCTCTTTCATCCTGTCCACCCATACACTACTCGCCTCTCTCCTGACCACACCCCCATCCCCCATAGTCGTCTCAGATTGTTTAGGAATCGATTTTGCAAATTGTGGGTAGACATCACAGGAAGAAATCCAAGAGGTATTTGAGTTCCATGAATCAAAAGAGCGCACAGTGTGATGCAGAACTTGTAGTGGACAGTCAGAAGAACCTTCAGGGTATAGTTTCAAGTACCCCCGTTCAGCATCTGTTGTGAGTTAACGTTTAGGTTTCTTCCCATTTCGTGTAAGTTTAATGAATTGATGTAACCAAAAGTTCTTTGGTTGCTCTTTACTGGTCACACACACACACACACACACACACACCACACACACACACACACACACACACACACAAACAAACATTCCTTCTTCAGCCATCCGAGTACTCGAGAAAACAAGAAAAGTAAGTCTGACCTCAAAAACAAACAGTCAAGGTGACGGAACCACCAACAGGTAGACGAACGCGGAATACTCACGACTGTGGCCGACTCTGTTTCAGGTGATGGGTGGTGCAGGATTGCTCCCAGCTGGTTTGTTCGGCGGTTGAGGACTGTACTTGTCTGGGTCCTACCTGCACCTTCAGGGTGTATCTTTTTCTTTTTCAGGTGATGGAGCTGAAGACGGCGGAGGACACGGAGATGCTGTACATGCACTACATCCCCACCATCGTGCACTGCATGAGCACCTTCGCCAAGGACATACCCCAGTTCCTGGACCTGCCCCTGGACGACCAGCGTCTCCTCATTAAGGGCTGCATCCTGGAGGCGGGCGTCATCCACGACTCCACGCACGTGCACATTAGCGACCAGTCGTGGCAGGACGACAAGCTGCAGTTCCGCATGGACTGGCAGCACGTGGAGCAGCTGGGCCTGCTGGGTCAGGTGTTCCGCGAGGTGCGACCCGTGCTCAACAAGCTGAGGAAGCTGGAGCTGACGGACGTGGAGCTGTCCCTGCTGTGCGCCCTGGTGCTCTTCAGTCCAGGTAGGATCTGGTTTGAGGTGTGTATGAAGCGTTCTGCCGCCTGTTTAATGAAATAAGCATATTGTCACAGTAATTCTTGGCGTTGCCGTTCATCGTTTACTTCTGCACTACTGTGTGGAATGCACATTGTATGTATAAACGCCAGTATTCTGTATTGTATCATTTTGTGTTCACAGTGCATACATGGGAAATTCACACTGCTGTTACAAGAGAGAAGGGACTCGCCAAAGCTCGGTGCCACCCCCATTTCATTCTACTGCGTGTCTTTTTTTTTTTTTTTTTTTTTTTTTTAGTTGTCCCGGTGAAAAATGAATATTTGTACAAAGTTTTGTCGTGAACGCCCTTGCCGTGATGTGATTTAACGTATAATAATCGGTGTTTTGTTTCACTGAGTCATCTGGAAAATGAGAACAAAAACCTACAAAGCATGTGGAGGAGAGGCATATTGGAGTACGTTCGAGGTCTGAACTTGAGCGTGTAGGCGGTGGTTCTGCCACAAAATCATCGATTCCGGAATCCCAGTGCTGCTGATGAACACTTTCGCGGAAAAAGAGTCTGCACCTAAAGGTTATATTGTCAGTGTGTGTCTTTTGACGTTCACGTGTACACCCTTTCGCTTAAAAAACTGGGTTTTTTTTTTGTAAGCAGTACTAACACTCTGCTATACCATTCATATAGATATGCATACCTGAGTGAGCAGTTTTGCTTTGTTTTCCAGCTCGCAAAGTACTGGTTTGTTGGCGCACTTGTATAGGCCCTATCATTGTTGTGTCCCAGAACGAGAGACTTTGAACAGATACTGCTTTTTTTTTTTTTTTTTTACTGAAAATATACTTTGTATGAGCGTATTGGCACGAACAGTCTCTGTGAAACAGATAACCTTCTGAATCAGATAAGTGCACATTGTCTTGTCTAGTCAACCAGCAACCCCGACTGTCCCCATTTTGCCCTGCTTCGATGACGAATCCAGCAAAGTGAGCGGATCAGATAAAACAAGCTTACATCGCTAGAAGACCCATTAGTGGCTGTCAGGGCAGCGAAAATCGAGAGGGGGTGGATTACGATAAAGCAGAAACGCGTTTTACGAATTTCTTTTGCCACATTGTCATCGATTTTATCACCAGCACTGCCCATGAACATTATTTCCCGCCACATCAGATTTAATCAAAAATGGCACAGTTCAAAATGAAAAAAAAAAGAAAGTGGGGGAGTATACATTTCTTCTCAGACGAGTGTGGGTGGAATTAGAATCATTCACTAAATTTCAAGTCATAAGGCGTCACCCATCCATCCCTCCCTTCCCTAGTGAAATTCATTTTTCTGTAAAAAAATGTGTTTACCCCTGCCCATGCCCTGAGACACACACGCGCGCGCGCGCGCGCACACACACACACACACACACACACACACACACACACACAGAGAAAGATACGCTCTAGGTATGTGTTAGGCCCGTACTATTTTATATTGTATTATGTATTGAAGTCCAGTTTGTATATCCATGTGTACCTGTGGCTGCATAATGCTGCTTGAAAATTGCGCATGTTTTATGACAGAGCGCGAGTGTGTGTGTGTGTGTGTGTGCGTGTGCGTGCGCGCGCGCGCGCGCGCGCGCGCGTACATGCGTGGTCTTTTTCCATTCCTTTTGGAAGACGTGGTTAAAAACAAATTTCTCTTTTGAAATAATTTTTTTGGTTGAAAAGTAGTTGGATCGTGGCAATGATTTGTGTAAAGCTGGTTAAAATCGAAAGTTCTGTTTTGATTTTTTTAAGGGGGGGGGGGGGGGGGGGGGGGCGTGGTAGTGATCTGTAAAGTCCTACATTATATATCAATTTAACAATCGCCGATTTTCTTCCTTAATTTGAGCGTAGTAGTGTTTAGCAATGGAAGGAAAGGATAGACTGTCCTCCGTGCACCTGTACACACACACACACACAACACACACACACACTGTAGACGCGCGCGCGCGCGCACACACACACACACACACACACACACACACACACACACACACACACGTACACGCGTGCGTGAACACACACATACACACTAACGCGCGCGCACATACTTACATACGTACGCGTACACACATGCTCACGCGTGTGCGCGCGCGCACACACACGCACGCACGCGGCCTCGAACGCTGTCACATACGCAACTGCGATTGCACGCATACTCACAGTCTTGTACTGTGTTTCTGTCCTGTCTGTCTGTCTGCCTGTCTGTCTGTCTGTCTGTCTGTCTGTCTGTCTCTGTCTGTCTCTCTCTCTCTCTCTCTCTCTCTCTCTCTCTCTCTCTCTCTCTCCAAGATTACCACGAAGTTGTAAATTGTATTTATTTGGTTTTGGGTATGTATGGCTAAACCAAGGTGCTGATGGAATAAATCAGTTCCTTACTACCTTTAAGGAAAAGGTTGTTCTTTGTAGATGGCAAGAATGGGGACTTTCACGTTAAGAACAGTGAAAAATTTAGTTTCTATAATACTTTTTGCACAATGGCTGCAGATAAGACGCATTTGAAATTGAACTTAGACAGACACCTGAAAATCATTTAGACAAAATTTAGACTTGGCGTTTCAGAAATCGCTGTCCATAAGTTTCGTTACAAAAACACACACACCTGTTGATTTAATTTGTCCATTGTGCAAACAAGCGACAGAAGATGAGGTGCATTTTGTTTTGTGCTGTCACGTTCTAAAGGATTTAAGAGTAAGGTATATACATCTAAAGTACTATGAATATCCGAATCTGTTTCGTTTGGATTACTTCTAGCATCAAATAACGAAAGAACAACTAAAAATCTGTCCATTTATCTAGATAAAGCGTTTAAGCTACGTTCTGTTTCTGTTTTTCTTAGTGTATCAATTTTGATCAGTTACATTGTATTATATTTCTTTTGGAACGATTTTTTGTTGCACCCACTTCAATGGGGACAATGGGCCTTTCATTGAAAACTATCCGTCCGTATCCTCTCTCTCTCTCTCTCTCTCTCTCTCTCTCTCTCTCTCTCTCTCTCTCTTTGTCTCTGTCTCACCGCAGTTTCAAAGAGAGAGATATGAGTGAGAAACAAGTTTAAACGTGTATAACCGATTTAGCTAGTTAGGCGGTAATTTGTTTTGTTTGTTTTGAATACGATTATTGAAGGTTGCTACAAATCCAGCCGTTCCAGAAGACAACAAACAAAACCAACAAAAAGTGAAAATTTTCCCCTTTGAACATCCTGCGAGTTACTGGAATTTATGTTCATGCTTTTTTGTTTGTTTGTTAATCCGTGGCTGTGTTCTTTGTCGCAGATCGAGAAAACGTGAAGACGACCCGACTGTTGGAGAACCTTGAGGCCGACATCGCCATGGCCCTCAAGTGTCAGCTGCTGCTGAACCACGGCGACGGCTCCCTACTCTTCGCCCGCATCGTTCAGACCGTGGTGGACCTGCGAGGCCTCAGTGCCCAGTTCTTGGATCAGATCTTCAACGCCCGCGTGGACAGTTCCTCGGACATTACGTCGCGCTGTCTGTCCACCCCCATGACGTCTCGGGCTGCCTCCCCATCCAGCGCCGGCGCCGGCAGTGTCGTCTCTCCAGCATCGGCTGCTTCATCTGCACCCGAGTGTTCTTCCCGGGAGCGTGACGAGCCGTCTGATGAGGCGTCTCGGGTCAGCGAAGACACGGACAGTTGCTTGACGTCTGAGGGACCGCAGACGGTGGTCACGGATGATGAGGGCAGCAGGAGTATCAGCCGCTCCTCCTCTTTCAGCGCGCCATCCCAAAGCGAGTCCGGTGGCCTTTTCTGGGGAGTCTTTAGGTCGGTCGGCTTCTTTCAGTGTTCCCTCGTCACGCCAGTCTCCCACTGCAGGGCAGCACACGGTCAACCGGGTCAGCGTCCTTTAGTACGCCGTCTAACCATGAGAACGCCTTCAACAGACAGAACGTGAACAGGTCTGCGTCTCTTTCGACTAAAGAGAATGTCAGCCGCTCTGGGTCTTTCGGCACGCCGTCTAAACTGGATTCGTCCTTTGGAAGTGGAATTAGCAGCCAGTCTTCGCTGTTAAGCGAGTCCAGCTTAGACACAGAAGGCATTCAACGATCTGCTTCATTTAGCCTGCCCGGCCAGAAAGAATCTGACAGCATGATGGAGGAGAACGTCAATCGGTCTGCGTCTTTCAGCATGCCAGCCAAGCGTAAATCTTCACTGATTGAAGAGATGATTTGTCGATCGGCTTCCTTCAGCGAGTCTTCGAAGAGCAGATCATCGTTCCTGCACAGGAGGCTTTGCCCTGCTCCACTTCGGAAAGTGGAAGAGGAGACGAAGCCTGAAGTTTCAAAGGAAGCACAGCCGATGAAAACATCGTCTGCTCATGCGTTTTTCCACACCAAGTCATTTACCGCATCAAGCAGTAGCCACGACATCCGTGACTGCCACGCGCATGGCCAGCCTTTCAGGCCCCTGTTTCAGCAGCGTCCTTTCAGGAGCTCAGCTCTTCCTACCCCACTCATCGCCGTCTCTGACAGCTTTCCAGCAAACGCCGTCGGCTTCCCTTCCTTCTCAGAACTGGCCGCACGGTTGTCGCCGTCTTCTCAAATGATGTCGATGTCTCTGTCCTCGCACAAGCAGGAAATGCCAGGTATGATCCACCAACCTCAGTCCAACGCGCCTGTATGTCCCTGGCCACGGGGCAGGACACGCCACCCAGGGTGTCGCCACCCCGCCAGATGATCATGTCGTCAAGCCTTCCGGACGTCTTCAGGCCTGGCTGTCCGACGTGAACCGCACCAGACGACCCCGCCCCCGCTCATCGCCCACGGAGGAGCCAGTGCCTGTTCTCACATGTCCCCCGCGCAGTCTCCGCAGCTCAGCCCTGTCAGCATGACCCCACCTCCCCTGATGACGCCTCACGGTCATCTGGTCCGACTCAACGGGCAAACCAACCCTTTCAGTGATGAGTATGAGAGTTTGGGTGAATCCAAGGCTCCTTGGTCCGTGAGCGGGGGACGCCTTCAACTCGCCGCTGATTTCAGGGCATCAGAGCCGAGGACCAGCGCCACCGATGGCTGACTGCGATGCTGTGCGGGAAATAAGCCTCCTCCCTCCTTGATTTACAGTGGGGCGCTTGACCAAGCGTTCTCCGCAACCACATTCTGACAACGTCGTAGAATTGTGTTCTGTTTGAACTGTCGACTGACGTTTCGATAATGGCTCAATTCATTCGTTTTCCTAGGGCTTTTGTTGTGAATAATATAAATGGCTTCGGATTATTTAAATAGTGGGGGGGTATGCATTTACAGCCCCCTTCTTTTTTTCACTTTTTTTTTTTTTTTTTTTTTTTTGCGATTGCTGTTATTCATTTATCCGGTGAATTTTTCATTTTATATATACATCACATGCCGTACATTCTGTTTGGAGAGTCGATACATTTTAAGAAATACATGTACTGTGACTTGTAATTCTTCTTTGGTTGTAAGAATGCAGGTAAATACTCCGTATATGTATTGAAAGACAAAAAATCAGTGTAAACCGATGGATCCGTTATATACTAAACTGAGTGGAATGGATGTCTGTTTTTTGTATACCAAATAAGCTTGACTACGACATCTGATAAGTTTTTACCCGGTGAAATAAAAGAAGCATAAAGACGAGAGGATAAAGAAAATCATTAATTATTTTAAACACCAAACAACAGATTTATCAGATAATCTGCATGCTGGGGCCGTGTATGTAGCCTCTCAAGTGATTACGTTTGACAAGTTCATTCCAAGCAGAAAGAAATGGCAGTTGATATTTCATAATTCATTCATTACTATATTTTCGTTCAGTCTTTTCTGTCAAGGCTGTGTCAGTTTAAACTTTTTTTTTGTTTGTTTGTTTTGTTATGTTGATTCAGCCTTTTCCCTAAATGGCCAAGGGTTTTGACACATAATTATGTTTACACATATTCAGACATATGCCATTTTATTCCAGCTCCTTATGACAAACGACTTGGTCAGAATTTTATGCTATAATTTCAAACAGCCGACTGCCGTGGCCCATTTGTAACAAAATCGGCCGAGGACGATTCAGAGCTAGTTATGGAGCTGTATCTACTTTTCTGAACCGATGACTTTAGTTGATCTGAAAGTCTGTCACGTATCCCATGTTTTGTTCCTGTCATATCACAGAGAGAGAGTGAGAGGGAGGGGGGGGTGGGGTAAATTGTTACTATGTCTAAATCTATATTTATCTAACAATCTTTCTATCTGTATAAGAGAGTGATGTGTTTCTGGTTGTGTGTACAGACACAGACACGGATGAATTCACACACACACACACACACACACACACACACACACACGCGCGCGCGCGCGCGCGCGCCGGATGGATAGATATGTGTATTTGCGTGCTATCTACAGTCGGTACCTTCTTGCTCTCCCTCAACTCCGTGGGGAGTTTTCGTGACACTACATTACAGAAAACTATACGCACCGTATACCTGATACACATTGTAACAGAAACAATCAAGTACAACCCGGTGAACGAAATGAAAGCGTGACACGAACAAAGAAAAAAAAGTGACAGTACAATTCGGACAATCATAACCGAAAAGTTGGGGGGAGGGCTGTGTGTATTATGTGTGCGTGTGTTCGTGTGCGCGCTCGCGCGCTTCTCTGTGTGTATAGTTCATTCTCTCTCTGTCTCTCCCTCTGTGTCTGTCTCTGTTCTCCATTCGAAAATGGCTGTCAGGGCGCAACAAAAACATTTTCAGAGCTCCTAGAATTTACTACACCGAGAAAACGTTTCGTCTCTACATGTATATATGGAGCGACTGCAGACATTTCCCATTGCCTTATAAAAATAATTTGAAATAACTTGTACACTGTCTTTTCTTTCAAGTGTGTAGCTCAAGTGTGTTTATATCTATCAGCTTCGTGTGTGTTACTTTCATGAGCTTCAAGTATTTCTGTGTTTTCACTTTATTGTTAATTAAGTTAGTCTGGCCTCTGCTTTGATTTTCGTGTTAAAATTAGCCTGGCCTCTTTTTGTGTGTGTGTGTGTGTGTGTGTGTGTGTGTGTGTGTGTGTGTGTGTGTGTTGTTGTTGTGTTGTTGTTGTTGACACTTGCGTTTGTATGTGTGTACGCACGCACAGTTTGGCAGTCAGATTCATTTCAGCGTTAGGGACTAAACGGAAAAAGATGGGCTTTGATAAATGTTTGATGTACATATACATTAGCGCACACGAGTATGGTGTCTGACAGCGAGAGACTTCTCAGATATGAATTAATTTGCTTCATGTGTTTACAAAAGGGATGAGGTGATTTTTGCATGATATTTCATGTCAGAAATAGTTATTTGGGGAGAGAGATAAAGTGCAGTGGAGGTATCATTATTTGTACAGGTGTGTGCGTGTGTTCATGTTGCGTTGTCACCATTACCTGAAAAAAAAAAAAGTTTGCATAAAAATTCAGATTGTCAAGTTTGTTTAATGAATCTGGATAGAAGAAGCTCCATGGACAGCAATGGATATAATCAACAGGAATGAAACGGTTGATAACGAGAACAGATTTGACTGATGAGACATTGTGCACATAGCGGTTTAAGGCTTTTACGACGACTTTATGGAAGGTCCACTGTGCCATATATCCCTTTTCTCTCCATGTATACGGATGTATGTAATCTCCTAGTTTCAAACTATATTATCTTGGCTTGTTTGTTTTATTTACTGTATGTTTAATTACCGATATTCCTTTTCCTGTTTTCATATTTGTAAACGTTTTTAGCCAAAATGTTTTCCTTCTGATGGAAATATTGTGAGTGTCTTTCAGCTAGAAAATGCAATTATTCCGTTTCTATCACTCGTTTATCTATCGCTTCTCTGTCTATCGCATGTTCTCTCATACCGAATTCAGTCGCGTAGGTAAGTAATGACCTGGGTCAGGAATACGTTCTTCTGTACGTGCAGTTTATTGTAGAATTCTAACCCGAGCTAGCGATATCAATTCCATCCCTGAGTTCTTGTTGAGAAATTTTGACCAGCCATCAACACTTTTCAGAGTTTTGTGACAAGATATCATTGCCATCTCGAGATGTTTATTATAAAATTATGATCATCAGTCAACACCATCTCAGTCTTTGTTAACATAAAATTCAGTGCAGCTATCAACGCTGTTTCATTTTGAAAAGAAAATCTCACCAGCATTCAATACCACTGTAGTCTTGACTATGAATTTTTGACCAGCCGTAAAACTATCTGAGTATTTGTTGTAATAAATTTCTAACCATTTATCAAACGTTATCCTAGTGTTAGGTAAGAAATTCTTATTACTTATCAACGCCATTTCAGTATCTATCAAGAATGAGTCAGTAACGCCATTTCAGTATCTATCAAGAAATGGGTCAGTTTACAGTGTCTTCTCAGTCTTTGTTGAGAAATTCGAACCAACTGTTAACACCATTTCGGTCTTGGCGACGAAATTTGGAACAGCCATCAGCATAATCTTGGTCAAACACCATCTTCGTATTTCTTAATGAATAACTGAGCAATTATCAACGCCGTCCTCGTATTTGCTGTTATGAACTTCAGACCATTTATCAGCACTATTTCAGTCATTGTCATGAAATTCTTCCGTTATGAATGCCATTTCAGTCGTTTTTAAGAAACTCTAACTAGGTACCAATGCAATGTCAATCTTTGGTTTAAAAAAAAAAAAAAAAAGAAGAAGAAAAGAAAAAAAAAATAAAATAAAATAATTCTGACCCGCTGTGAATCTCCATCTGTGTGAAGAAATTCTGACCAGCTATCGACGTCATTTCAGTCTTTGATAAGAATTCTCACCAGCTGTCAACCCATCCTTTTCTTTTTAACAGAATTCGGACCAGCTATCAACGCCATCAGTGAAATTGTTATAATGATGTTCGGACCTATTATCAAGACCATCTCAGACTTTGTTGTGTTGAAATCCTAACTTATCATCATTGCAATCTCAGTCTTTGCTCGGAAACTCTGACCAATTATCAACGCCATCTTAATTTTTGTGAAGAAATTCTGGCCATGTTTTATCCGTCTGCATCAAGACAGTCTGACCTGCCATCAACTTATCTCTCTCTTTAATAAGAAGCTCCCATCCGTTATCGATGCCACCATGGTCTTTGTTTGGACATTCTGACCAGCTATCAACATCATTTCAGAGTCCCACCATCCAGCTCAAAGGGATGGATAATGGCGGACCTGAGAAACACAGTATTTTACGGTTTTTATTTTGTTTCTGTACACATTCCTTTATTTGTTTATTTCACTTCATTTATTTATTCATTTATTTTTTAGAATTTTGTTTGCCTGAAGTTCCTTTTTTCCCAGAAAGATGCATGAAGGTTTTTTTTTATAGACCATGCCATTAACTCTTAGAGATAAAAAAAAAAAAAAAAAACCGAGGCAACAAGGATATTGCCCTTGGTACAATTTTGCTATTTTTTTAAGCTCTTTCCTGCGTGTATGTTGGATCAGAACACCTCTGAACACCATCGAAGTGTCTCAGCAGCAGTGCAGTGTCTACATTGGTAGGTTTTCCTCGTGATGACTTGACATTGACAGTTGCATGTGGGTTGCCGTGGCTATGGCAGGATAGGCTGGAGTGTATATCTGTGGACGGGGAGCTAAATGAGTGGCACTGAAATAGTGCTTTTGAAATGGCTAGACGATGAGACAGAAATAAAAAGAAAAAAGAAGAAGAAAAAAAAAGCCATTGTGATTGGCCAACAAGAACATATGTAAGCAAGGGGAAAAAAAATGGGTGGCGCCTTGCATTGACCAGGTGCCCTCCCGTGGTAGAGCATCTGAAATATTCACCCAGAAAGGTCTGTTGTGATGATGGAAGTTGCAGAATAACTACGTACATTACTATACAATACATCGAGTAGTTTTCTCTTTTGCCGCTCAGTCCCAGCTGTTGGACTAGACTCGGTGAGACGGAATATATCGCTGGTAATAAATAACTTATTATTAGAAACTGCAGACGAACTATTCTTGATGCAGTGAATTGATTAACTACGTAACTCTTCGTTATGAAACTAGGTTCACTTTTCCGTCAGCGCAGATGAAAGGTTTTAATTTTTTCTTTAAAATTTTGTTATTGTTTTTTTTGTTCTGTTTTTTTTTTTTTTTTTTTTTCCTCGGTGAACTGTTTTGTTAAACATTAAAGGGGTTGTGTGTTGTTGTGACGTGCTGGGGTCTTGGCGAGTTGGGTTATGGCTTTTATTCAGTCCGGATACATCTTCTGAAGTCGACTGAGATATAAATAAGAACATGAACGTAAGTTTTGTTGTTGTGGTTGTTTTTATTTTAATTTGCTTGCAAATAATATACTCTTAGTTATATGACTAAGAAATACATCGGATGTTTTGTCTGGGATTTACACACACACACACACACACACACACACACACACACACACACACACACACACTCACAGAGTAATATCCGAGCAACTCTCACACCATGTGAGGTAGATCACAAGTCCGACTGTATTCGTGTTAGCCGCCATCTGCATTCCATCTGAAACAGGTCCTGCGATGGGCCGCAAAGTCAGTGAATCGTTTAACATTTGGATTCTGCGGGGTGAAAAAAAAAACAAAAAAAACAAACAAACAAACATGATGTCTTCTTTAGAAACATAAACATGCATTCAATCTGTTTTTTTTTTTTTTTTTTTGAGAAATAAGTGGGTGTGGAGAAATTATTATGTATGTTTTAAAAAAAAAACAGTTCTGGGCGTATTTCTAGAAAGAAATCTTTTATACTGTCTTCTTATTTCACAATGAGATCAGGACAGAAATGCCTCAAACTCGCACAAGAATCTGACGTAGGGTTGGGGAGAGGGGGGGGGGGGGACAAAAAGTTTCCGACTGAGGAACTGATTTTATCGTCATCCACAGAATGAAAGAAAGCTATTTTCAGTAACATGTAAGCGTCACCCGCTTCAAAGTAATTTTTATCTGCCTAGGTAAAAATGACAATTGTTCCATAGAAAATGGACCACCTTCGTGTTTGGGAAACGAAAATATGGCGATGTATACTAACGTCTTATCAGCAGTTGGCACCTGTTGCTAGCAAGACTGGATTTTGACGGGGGGGAAGAATGCAAGACACAGGGAGATGTGTGGTTCGTTCACAGAGGCATCAGTCATCACTGCTCTGAGGCTGGCCAAGAATGGCCGATAAGTCAATCTTAGAACACAAGTGTTGAAATCGAGCATGGAAAGACATACTTGAATCATTTGGTGGGAATGAAGTGCTTATTTGTTTTGATTTCTCTTGCCCACCAATTGAAAATTTCAGGACAGACAGAATAAAACAGAAGGCAGGCGAAACCGAGGTGCATGAAGGTGGAACGACCGAGTGTATGTGATTTTTTTTTCAAAGACAGTTTGAAAAAAAAATTAAAAACCGTCTTTCTTTAACCGAAACCCACGAGGGAATTGGTTTCCGAATGTATTTAGAATTCAGCTCGTGTGCACAGAGAACTGAAGATTAATCAAGCAAATCTGTTCCATCATTCTGGTAACCACCAAAAGTCAGGATAAATCGGTCATTTCAACATACTTTCTCCAGTTCACGTTTTCTTGTTTCTTTTTTTTTTTTTTTTTTTTTCTTGTCTTTAAACCAGTTATCAACAATGTTTATGCCGTGTATGAATTGTGTCCTATGCTTTACATAAAAGCTGAATTGTTCTATTCTCCATTTTTAAGATGTTTTCATTGGCTTGTTGTTGTTGTTGTTGTTGTAATAATTATCACCTTTTCATGCATGGATTAAGGGTATTATTTTGTGTCAATACGACTTGTTTATCAGACGTGTTTCTCTGTGTGATGTGTGCACGTTTTCGGTTCACGTTCAGTCTGATCGGAGAGAACTATTTACATAAAAATGATGCAGCGATATCCATTCGATGTTCACCCTCCCCACTCCACCATCTCTCTCTCGCTCTCTCTCCCTCCCTCTCTCTCTCTCTCACCATTTTTTAATCTCGTGTTAGTCCGGAATGTAGACTAGAGAGGACGTGTACTATTTCTGAACAAAACAGTTATATTTAAATGAATGTTAGACATTTTGATTGAGTAGAAATGCGTGTCGTTGTCTTTACTTTCTTTCCTTTTATTTAATCTAATTTTTAGAACGTTTTTATTTTATTTTATTTTTTGCAGGAACCGTGGGATAGCTTTGACTGCTGTAAACGTGATCTGTACAGATTTCGAAAGTGAAATCGTTGCCACGGTTGTTGATATAGTATTGTTCAATGTATATATCTTTATGGGGTTTTGATTTTTCCACTAGGCCGACTGAGGAATTCCACCCGCGCCGTTTTGAAAAAAAGTGCTATGTTATGTCTTCATCAGTCTGAAAGTTTTCCTGAAGGTGTGCCATAAAGTGAATATGGATTGTTTATGAAGGATGTCATTATTGTTACATTTGGGAGTGATATTGTCGATTTTTTTTTTTTTTTCATCAGCGACAATGCCTGTTTCCATGTGTAATTAACTGGATGGCCCTGGTTTAATTCGAATTGACAGATCACTCGTCAAGGCAGTAGCGGATGTGTGCAGGCCTGACAGACATTTTCAGCTGATGCACGAGTTTCGCGAGTGTAATAGCATACTGCCGTATGTAAAGGGAGACAACTTCATGCCAGTTTTGCGGTCGTCACTGTGATCCAATGCCGACAGGTTAGCTGTTGTGTTTATGTTTGTTATATAAACGGTGACTGGTTGTGTTCATCAGTTCTCACCTGACCCGCCCCAGACTTCGTTTTATCTTGACACCTACCCACCCACCTTTCTACCCCTGCTTCCTGCTCACACACCGCCCCCTCCACCCATTCCATAGCAGCCGCTATTACACTTTTCTTTTCTCCCACCAGTGTTCAGGAGGGTGGTGGTGGCTGTCAGCCAAGCAAGTGCGAACACCTTTTTTTTTCGTGGGATGGGAGGGGGTAGGGGGTCCAATGATAGAATTTTGTCCTCTATCGTCATTTTCAAATTGATTGAGAACGCTTACGGGGTTTACACACACACACACACACACACACACACATGAACTGCTGTCCATGTGGTAATGTGTTGGTATATTGTTTGAGTTGAAGAGTGCGTGCGCGCATGTGCTTGCCCGTGTGAGTGCGCGCGCGCGCCCATATACGGTTTCCTGCTTATACAGTTTTCTGTTGATCAGTGTGCAGTGTCCCACCATCGCACCTGCAATGCTTTGCTTGAACCACTGCCATACATTGGTGCTGAGTGGCAGACCTGAATGCCTTTTGTTGCCCCTGAACATTTCTGGGATCCTGCCTAGTTCGTCTGGGCAAAATAAAGTGACCGTTTCTCGTGGCTTAAGAAGTAATGGGAAAACACAGTGTATTTTACTGGTTCTGAGAAGGTCTAGAAATTTCCTAGAAGTGTGTGGATGCAATCATCGATCAGATGAAGATCAGGTCCTTT
>JADBJO010000062.1:177500-282500 GCA_016801955.1 Conus betulinus
GCAACCCCGACTTTCTCTGGCGCTTTTTGTTTCTACACTCATCTCTCTCATTGGGCCTCGCCTCTTTCTGTATATAGAACACATGCACATTTTCTAGGTACCGTGGTTAGTTATACCATAGATATGGTTATACTGTTGTCTTTCCTTTCTTTTCCAGCCTCCAGGGGGTGCTGGGTGCCTCATTATGTGTATGTACATCAAGCTGATTCATTCCTGTATATGCATGATATAGTGGTGAGATTTTCTTTTTTTGTGCATACTTAGACACCTGGAGTTTTTTTTTTCTTCAAGGCGGGGAGTAGTGTCAGGCACCGGTTGTCTGCTCTTTTTGGCTTCTAATTCTAATTTCGTTAAGTTCGCACTTTAAGTCGCATCGATCGGGCTGTGACCCTAACTTACCTGTGAGGAGGGTTCCCTGGGACACACACCTTGGCGATTCTCAGCTCTGGCAAAGATGTATATGAACTGCTCGAGGGCTCAGTACTCGGACTCTCTTGCTAACACCTTCTACTAATCAGGCCAGCGTACGCGAGTCTTTGATATGTGGGGAATGGCCTTCAGTATTTTAAAAATTCAGGATCTCCGCACTATGGGTTTTTTTTTTTTTATCTGTTATTTTCGAACTTGTCAAAATCATTTATCACAAGAAAAATTCATTTCTGTTTTTAATCAGCCGATCCTAATCCCTCTTCCCCTTTGTCTTCAAACGAACACACACACGCGCGGGTGTGCGCATGCGCGCGCGCGCGCACGCACACACACACACACACACACACACACACACACACACTTACAGAGAGAGAGAGAGAGAGAGAGAGAGAGAGAGAGAGAGAGAGAGAGAGAGAGAGAGAGAGAGAGAGAGATTATCATAATTTACAATCACGAAAAGAGGGAATGGAACTGACTTACCTTTTTTCAGTCAGGTATGGCGAACTGACCTGAAGGTGCCGCACGCTACAGGTTATGTGATGCGTGGCAAATGGGAAGCAGCAGCAAAGAGCGTGCTGTGCAGTCTGGAGGGGCACAACGAATTTTTGTGAAGAACCGAATCAGTCTTCAACCTCGCAAAGGACCTGCAGAATATGCAGTTATTCTCTCAAAATGAATTGCGGCTATACCACGTTCAACGAAAACTGGAGGCATGCTGTAGACTCGGTTGCTTCTTAGAGTGCGTACGTGCGTGCGTGCGAGCGTGTGCGTGCGAGCGTGCGTGCGTGCGTGCGTGTGTGTGTGTGTGCGTGTGTGTGTGTGTGTGTGTGTGTGTGTGTGTGTGTGTGTGTGTGTGTGTGTGTGTGTGTGTGTGTGTGTGTGTGACCTTCATCTTTTACCATTAGCCACGACTTTAAGCATATTCATAAATGGAGTGAACATGATACAATTTATCGCTGTCTGCTATCATATTAAATGTGTATGTCTGTGTCTTCCAGGTCCATAGAAAGTACCAGCAAATTTTGTTACAGACACACTTACACGAGCATATGCAAGGCCACCAGAAGCATAATGCCTGCATACACTTACTTTGTGACATACGTGAGTGAGCACATGATGCATAGTGACTTTAAATGGTATCATCAGATTTGTTTATCTCCAGGATAACAAATTTTCTATCTTGATGCAAACGTTTTGTGGCCTCAGCAAGGGACTGCACAATGCGTTTTCTAAATAGCTGATCAGTAACTGTATATCATAAAAATGGTTGTGGGGAAATCGCTACATGCCTGTTCGAAATCTGACCTGCGGCTCAGTAGAAAATCATCATCTTTCATTCAATGCCAGTTGTGTTGATATTGTTACATTTTGTGTCATTGACAGATTGATCATCTCACTCCTGAAAAATGATGATGTAACGGGTAAGGGTTACAATCATGTCTCTGGTAACTTCGAAGACATTAATGATTTTTTTTTAAATGGCGATCCCCTCCACCCCCACTTCCCAGGAAACAGTAAACGTAAGAATTAACCAAAAAAGTCAATCAAAAACCACCAGCATCATGGGTCATAACCACCAAAGGGGTTGTTATAGGCCATTTTATTTGGAACTCAATGGTAACTAAGCACTGGCTCTATTTCTTGCCTAGCAGATCTTGCAATCAGAACTTATTCAAATGCTTACACACACACACACACACACACACACACACACACACACACACACACACACACACACACACACATGGGAAAACTGCGTCGAAAAGCGAAGAGTCTATTTTCATTTACTCATTTTTTAAGTTTTGAAACGTCCTGATTTCCATGGTCAAAAACATATCGATCAGTCAGGAGCATGTTTATTTCATGAAACTCGTCCAAACGAGCGTCTCAGTTTGCGTGTCATAAGCCGATCGTTGAAAAAAAAAAAAAAAAAAAAAAAAAAAAAAAAAAAAAGATACCACCTGCGGGACCGTTGTACTGTTCGACATAAGCCACGGTAGTTGAAACCGGTAGAAATTTGACAAGAACCAGTGATCAGAAATCAAAATGAACATATTTGCTATCTGAGGATTAAGTGGTGTGTGTGTGTGTGTGTGTGCGTGCGTGCGTGCGTGTGTGTGTGTGTGTGTGTGTGTGTGTGCGCGCGCGCGTGTGTGTTCAGTAGTTTTATTTCACAACTACTCATCTCAAATGATATCACAGGATAGAGAAATGAAACTGACTTTTCATTTCCACTCGTTCATTTTCAAAAGTACCAAATGAACTTGTAGGCTTTTCTCAGATTGAGCAATAATTAAGCTGCACTATCAGTAATGGGTGGATCATATAAAATGTGTCTAGATTGACACCTTTCTTCTGATAAATTCCTGTTAAAAGAAGACATCCTAATAACAGGCGATGTCATAAATACGTCTCCCAAAGAAACATACAGCATCAAGAGAAAATATGGTGTTCCTCATGTTCAGCCTGAACTTTATCATTTTCTTGGTTAAGTGGTTTGAACAGGTGTGCATGGTGTTCGACCTTTCACAAGAATTTCTATTGAAACAGAGAAAATTGCAACGGACTCTCGCTGTGCTGTTTTTTTTATTCGCGGGAGTTAAAACATTTCTTCTACGGGCAAATCATACACACATACAGTAAACATGCCAAAAAGAAATCGATAAACTGAAGAATTTGATGTTGCACGACTCGTAACTTTTAAACAAGCCATTATCGAACACAGATTTATTAATTTTATTTCTGTATTATTTTCTTCGAAAAACCACAAAAACAACCACAGCAAGAGATCTGACAATCACAATCATTTCCAGCTTGTGGTTTGTTTTAAGTTGTACCTCTCTTTTTCACTACGGCGTCATCATAACTATATCTACATGCTTACGTTAAATATGCGGTAACTTCAACTTTTATTCAGGTTCGGCACAGACAGACAGACAGAGAGAGAGAGGGGGGGGGGGGGGCTTTTTTTTTTTTTCCACATTCCGTCAGTTCTCCACAAGTCGACGTCACCGTTGTTAATCATCAAAACTTTGACGTCAAACGTTTCTGACGAGCATTTTGTAATAAAACGTTTTAGGACTGGGCCTAGCATGTCCGGCAAAAAAAGAAGAGTGCTTAGCTTGACCTAGCCTTACCTATCGAGATGCCACCAGAAGACGAGGCGCGCACTGTAAGCGGTTGGTGGTCTGCGTTCGTGGTAAGGCACTGTTGAATCTAACGTTGTTATGCATTTACCTCTGAAAATTATTTTGAATCTCTATTAACTTTGGGTATCTCAACTGAGAAAAAAAAAACAAAAAAAAAAAAAAATCAGTCTTCAGATATTTTTGTAGACGTGGTCCCAGACTTCGTAATTACCAACATCTTGGTATGCCATAATTCTTGGTGTTCACAATTTTTAAATATTAAAACAACCGAAAAAATTTGTTTCAGACCAAAGCAGTTAGCTTCTTTCATCTCTTCCTCTAGAGCTGAAAGCACATAAAATACCAACCGTAACATCACATAATTTATTGACGACAGAGATGCATCTTAATCCATAACGCAATTTTATGGAATTGTATCACACACACACATACACACACACACACACACACACACACACACACACACACACACATCGATATATATATATAGAGAGAGAGAGAGATCACATGCAATGAAAACACGCATGCACTTGCTGAAAATTATTTTGGTGCAAAACGGCACGGACGTACCTAGGTCTTTGGCCATGAAGTCTACCATACTGTCATTCTCTTCCTGCTGTAAACAGCTGTTTGCATCACTACTTGTAGCTATTTCTGCTGGTAAGTTTTCTTATTACTATTAATAGTGCTTATTTCTAGTCTTCCAAAACCGACTTGATAGCGCCTTATGATGGCTATTTAGGTTTACTTTACAAAGGAACTGTGAAAATGCAAAGCAACCAAATTATTAAAATAAAATGGAAGATTCAAAAGCGATACTGTTTTTGGCATGGATAAGACATGTCTTACATTTTTTTTTCGTCATAAGCAGTTTAGTTTTCTCCCTTAGTAATCATGTTATACTTCTAATCAACATCGATTTCATTTCTGCTTCTCCTCAAGCAAGTGTACTATAGTGTATGATGCTGGTACGTACCAGAAACGACACCACAGTGGTAAGCAATTCAAATAATTTCCATTCAAGGTTGTATTTCACAGAGAAAAAAAAAATAGTCATCTGTATTTTGATGTTAAATTTCTGACTTTACAACTTGTGGGTACTGAACTCCATTGCTGTCAAGTGATGTCGCCAGTTATCTCCAGCCATGTTTACTAGATATTCAAAGTGGTGGCAAATCTGCGGATTTCTAATGTGTTTATCGTTATAGAGCAGTTATATATCAAACCCATATCAAAATGTAAAACCGAGAAAAGTCAAGTCACACCTCATTTGTCTCACAGGGAAAAAAAAAAATGTCGTCTGCTTGTAGGCTATTTCATGTCTCTTGATGCGCATGTCCGTGAATTCCGAATCCCGTAATACCAAGTAAAGAGATCATTTCTGCTCGAGTTGAAACGGACGTTGGATTTGGTCCGTTTTAAAAAGACCACAGAAAAAGCAGACTGCGCTCTTAACTAGTCTTTCGGTTGAAACTTTAAACCGAGGTTAAGTATGTCGCATGCACCTGTGAACGGGATTTTGATGCATAGAAGAAAAAAAAGAAATACACACGCACGCGCGCGCGCGCGCGCCTTACCTCCTACTATGCACAGACTGGCGATCTAAGATAACGCCCCCATGCTTCACGATGAACAGCAACACGCGTTTCACAGGCAAATTGCTGTGACAAGACTATGTGGGAAGAAAAAAAGTATCCAGCTTGTGCACAGTCAGTTGCATTTTGAACGCAACAGCCTACCGCCCAACACAGTGCAGTGTTCTTCAACACGTAGGTATTCGACTCATTCAAGCCCAGAGAACCAATTTGCGGTTCAGCCGAGCCACGGCGTGTTTCAACGTTCGCTTTCAAAATGGCGTCTGTCCGCCACGACCTATTTTCCGTCAAAGAGTAAAGCGAATTTAATCAGAAAACATTCTGAATGTCTAGCAGATCCTTTAACTACGGGACTGCCACCCAACGGATCCTGTCAGACATCGCACACAAGTCTAGCGGGTTTTTGTTGTTGTTGTTTGTTTGTTTTTTGTTAATTCATGTTTTATTAACTTTATTCAGGATATTGATTGTGATTGTTGTGACAACGTTGATGACTTGTGGTACTTCAGACGATGATGAAGTCAGGTGTAGCGTTCCCGTGCTGTGTGGTCAGATGAAAGGCCGGGCCGTGGATGAGGTTCTAGAGTACCTGTCCTACATGCAGGAAGTGACCAACGCTTTCGCCACGGAACTCATCTGGGCGCTGTGAGGACTTGCTGTTTTCTGAATTAAACCACTTCCCACCGCTTCCTTCTTCTGCCACCGCCACCCTCACTGGTTAGCTGGTTGTGTTCATTCTACTATTTTTTATTCTGTTCCGTATGTTTCATGCAACATTGTTTCTGTGATTGAGAATACTTATGTAACGTCTGTCCTTGCTTTAGAGACCCAGCTTAAAGAGCATTTCATTCCATGCTCTAGTTTACACAGCCAACTGGCTATTTACCTGGGGAGAGCCGTCTAAAAAAGCTGCCTGCTATTGCTAATCATTTCTTTCCCATGTCATTCAGTCGAATATCAGTGAGTTTTTCACTCATTCCTTCGATTTTTAATGCAGGATGCATACCATGTGAAGTTTGTCATTCATACTAACAGCCAAACTGGCCATCTCGTCTCGTTTGTTGGTGATGAATTTATATTTCGTGTATTTTCCACGTTTTTCTTCTTTTTTATATTGCGATCAAAATATCCTTGTGTCAACATTATTTAGATCAACTCATTGTTTTGATTTTCACAAGACGAAATATCTTGCGTCTCCCGCACATTCACGCAGAGTTCCTCTTAGTTTTGTATGCGACCTGAATTAAAAAGAAAAACGTTCTTATTAATTAAAAGTGATGGAAGTTAAAACTTCATATCTACCATTTTTGTGACTTTCTTTTGCAATAAAGTACCCCGTAAATATGTTCAGAAGTATATCGAGGTTTGTACAGTAAGCATGGCCAAGTATAGTCCAGAATCAACTTTGACACCGAGTGCTTTCTTTATTTTTCTTTTCTTTTCTTCTTTCTTCTTCTTCTTCTTCTTCTTATTTTCCGTTTAGTTCTTTTCTTTATGGGATCAACTTTGATACAGACATTTTTCCTTTTCTTTTTTTTAATGATATACAAAAACTTTCTTTTCTGTAAATGAAAGCCATTTACTATGCCTTTTCCACACATTTTATGCTTGATTCAAGTAGTTGTTGCATTTTGCAGCTACAGAGGGTTTTATTGTTATTTTATTACTGATACTATACTTTGTAAACCCCCCCCCCCCCTCCCCCACCACCACCATTCCACCCCACCACCCATCTCTCCATCCTCGGGGGGGAAAACGACTATACAGTTATAGTGTGGCATCTTCCAGGTTACGAGCATCAGGATTATTACTAACTTTGTTACGGCAGTACTGTTTTCCATTCAGTGAGCCCCGCATGTGCTCATGATATAGTTTTCCTCATAACCTTAGTTAAACATAGCAGAACTCATTGTTTTGTTCTTGTGTTCATGATTTGATAACGGCTTAACAATCTATTTTAATGTTATAAGCAAGGGTTTGCGATTTTCGTTTTTTCAGAGTATAAAAGAATCGACTCAAAAAATGTTACTCTTCCGTCTTTTTTGAAATATTAGGACCAGTTTGCAGTTAAGCTCGGCAAACTGTATCATTCATGCGATCGTCAAATGTCAATGACCTGGCCAGGATATTTTTTTTCTGTCATTTATAATCATTTCAAACAATCGATATGCCGAGTCTTTTTCTATGGCATGCTAAGCATTTTCTGTACGAGTCGTTAAATGAGATCATCTTTGATCTTTTTGGCGTATCAGATAGTTTCAGTATCAGTGATCGTTCTGTAATGAAGTGTCTTTTTTCCTGGGTGTGCTATTGATGTGTCATTAATTTCCAGCGCTCTCGTGCTGGGCTGCACGTGCCTCTACATATGGGCGGGCGCTGGGTCTTCAAGAAGCGACTCGCAAGCATTCTCACATGGTCAGTTCCAGACCAGTCTTTTCCTCCGTTCCCACTCCGTCCGCCACGTCCACCCCTTCGTTTTCCTGTCGGTGAGTGGTCGGGGCCAGAAGCATGGAGAGACCGGGCTTTAAGTCACCTAATAAGCCTTGGCTGTTGGTTGTTGTGCTGGGCGAGGGTGTTGTATGCAGAATGTGTCTGAGCCATGGCTTTGTGTCAAGTTCCAAAACCGGTATCTAGAACGAAATAATTTTCCACAGTTACCTTGGCTATGCATGAGACTTCAGCAGGATACCAACTGCCGAGATGAGATGTGTGGATTACGTTGTAGTGGCAGTTCACGAAGTGCCGTTGAAAACGCTATTTAAGAAGAATTTCCACTTCAGAAACAGGAAATATAGTGGATGACGCAAGTAGGTGAGTGTAACAGAGTCTACAGTCACAAATCATCGTGGATGACCTAACAGTCAACACACTCCTTACTGCAGTTTTCGTGACCGGAACTATACCTGCAAGTTCACAACAAGCTCAGTGAAGCGCGCTTTACCATCATCGGCTATACGTCTTTCTACGATCCCAGAGTGTAACAAGAGTTTTAAATCGCATTACTTACGACGTATTTGGGACTGTGTGGATCAGTTGTACTTTCAGACCATGGACAGAAGTGTTTTGTTAAGCCTTACAAATGTCTGCTGTATATCTCTCATTCTCAGCATATGCGTTGTGTGCACAGCCCCCCACCCCCCCCCCCCCCCCCCCCTCCCCCTCACACACACACAACAGTCTTTTCAGCTGAAGCCCGTATTGGTGTATAACCCATTTGTTTTCTCTGTTTGTCTGTCACTCTGTCTGTTGTCTGTCTTGGTCTCTCTGTCTGTCTGTCTGTCTCTCTCTCTCTCTCTCTCTCTCTCTCTCTCTCTTTCACACTCTCTCTCTCTCTCTCTCTCTCTCTCTCTCTCTCTCTCTCTCTCTTCCCCCCCCCCCCCCCCTCCCGTTCTCTTCCTCTCTCTGTCTGACTCTTTCATGATGACACTACTATTTCTGTCCATATTCTCTGACTCGCTTTCGGTTCAAAATACTGCCTTTTTGAATCGAATAGGGAAATGGCTGTGGTACAGAGGTATCTCTTGTCTGCTGTAGATGATGCAACCATATGGATTTCACATGAATTATTGAACGGTATCCATTCAGGTCACAGAGAGCCTGCACGTATGCATGTTTTAAGAATCGTTATGAACGGCTGCGTCACGTAAGAACATCGGTTTCAAATACTTACGCGGACGGCTATGAAAGGCTAACAGTTTACGTAACTCTTTAGACGAGAATCACATGCAACAACAGCAACTTTCAAGCATCCTGTTTCAGACGCTAGTTACCTGGATGGCTATAAAACATCTACAATTTGCAAATGTCGGGCTTCTCGTTAGAGTTATTTGAATGGCTATGCAACACTTATAGCTTTCTGACATCAGGCTTTACGCAATAGTGATGTTGATGGCTATGAAGCATTAAGGGCTTTCAGACATTTGGTCTTCATGGAAAAATGACAAGGTTAACCAAGCAACACTAAGCTCACAGACATTGGGCTTCATGCAAGAGTGACGCGGATTGCTATATAACACTAACAGTCTTCAGACATTGGGCTTCATGCAGGGGTGACGTGGGTAGCTATATAGCACAAAAAGTAAATAGCTATGTAGCACAAAAAGTTTTAAGACATTGGGCTTCATACAAGAGTGACGTGGATAGTTATACAGCACAAAAAAATTTTCAGACATTGGGCTTCATACAAGAGTGACATGGATAGTTATATAGCACAAAAGCTTTCAGAGATTGGGCTTCATGCAAGAGTGACGTGGATTGCTATATAGCACAGTTTTCAGACATTGGGCTTCATGCAAAAGTGACGTGGATAGCTAAATAACACTAAGAGCTTTCAGATATTGGGCTTCATGCAAGAGTGATGCGGATGACTATACAACGGGAAGATTTTCAGACATTAGATTTCAAGCAAGAGTGGCGTGGATGGCTGTACAACACGAACAGCTTTCAGACATTAGATTTCAAGCAAAAGTGACATGAATGGCTATACAAAATGAAGAGCTTCCAGATATTGGGCTTCACGCAAGAATAGCGTGGATGGCTATACAACACTGAACACTAGGTTCAAACATCGGGTTTTATGCGAGAAAAAGTGACATGAATGACTGCATAATACTAATAAGTTTCAGGCGTTAGGCTTCGCACAAGACTTCATGGATGACTGTGACAGCTTGCAGACATCAGCCTTCACGCAAGAGTTACGTGGACAGCTTTTTAACTCTGACAGCATGCATACATCAGACTTCACGCAAGAGTGACATAGATAGCTGCGCTTCTCTGACAGCTTGCAGACATCAGCTTTCACGCAAGAGTGGCATAGATAGCTGCGCATCTCTGACAGTTTTCAGGCTTCACTCAAGAGTGACATAGATAGCTCCGCATCTCTGACAGCTTGCAGACATCAGCCTTCACGCAAGAGTGGCATAGATAGCTGCGCATCTCTGACAGTTTTCAGGCTTCACTCAAGAGTGACATAGATAGCTGCGCATCTCTGACAGCTTGCAGACATCAGCCTTCACGCAAGAGTGACAAAGATAGCTGCGCATCTCTGACAGCTTTAAGGCTTCACAGCAAGAGTGACATAGATAGCTGCGCATCTCTGACAGCTTGCAGACATCAGCCTTCACGCGCAAGAGTGACATAGATAGCTGTGCATCTCTTGACAGCTTGCAGACATCAGCCTTCACGCAAGAGTAAAGTGGACAGCTGTGAAGCTCTGGAAGCAGTCGGACATCAGGCTTCATGCAAGAGTGACGTAAATAACTGTGAAACATAACCGCTTTCTGACATCAGGCTCACGGAAGTCACAGCGGTTAGTTGCACAATCAGGCTTCACACAAGAGTGACATGGCTGTTTGCGCAACACCAACAGCTGTCAGAGATCAGGCTTCACGCAAGTTACAGCAGAGATGACTGAGGAACATTGACACCTTTCAAACGTTGGACTTCACACAAGAGTTGTTTCGATGGCTATGTTACAACCGCAGCTCATGCAAAAATGCCCTGTACAAAAAATAGGGTCAAAATGCGATAGTCTGGAGGCATGGACAACCGATGGCTTGGCCAAACTTTCTAGGCTGTTTACGGTGACTGAAGCAACTTAAGGGGTAGGTGTGCTAGGTTAGGAACGAGGGGTGGGAGGTGGGGGGGGGGGGGGGGGGGGGAGAAGAGGAAGCGGATGGGAGGGGGAGGGCGTGTATCTGAGTGTGCATTTGTGTGTGTATATGCGCGCACGTGTGTATTTGTGTGAGTAAGTGTATGTTTGTGTGTGTGTTTTGCGTTGCATGTGTGTGTGTGTGTGTGTGTGCGTGCGTGTGTGTGTGTGTGTGTGTGTGTGTGTGTGCGCGCGCGCGCGCGCGCGCGTGTTAACCAACGTTTAAAAGATGTGAAATGTTTCATTTTGTGGCCTGACTACTGCTGGTAATAGTGATATCATCGCAGATGACATCCGTGCTTAGCTCAAACCGGCTGCTGTTTTGTTTCTTCCTCACAGGCATACAAGAATCGATTTGCACACAGAGACATAGGCCGAGGTAAGTGTTCAACATTACAGTGAAGAAAAAATGTGTGTGACAACCTACTTTTGAGTACTCTCTGGCACTGTCAAAAGAATGGGCAAACTTTTACAATACTCCGACTGGTTGGCTGTCGAGCCTATAGTCATTATCTGTTCTTTTGGATGATGGTTTATCTTACCTTTCTTTTCTGACAATTAACCTCTAATTCAGTTTCTGCCTCACAGACAAAATACAACTATACATACATAAAACGGTTACATTAAAACGCACGCATTTAGATTGCATCATCTTACATAAAACTGAATACTTGCACACTTCCTATGTAAGCCGTTAAAACGTGCATACATATATAGTTTATAATTTGTGAAAGGCCATTTCAATGATTATAATTACCATTAGTTTTGCATACATACACACATACACAGATGGTAGGCAATATATTCAAAGTATATGAACATTATCGTTATTATCATTGCCGTTAGTTTTGATTCTTTCTACCATTGTCATTACTATTATGATAACATAACTGATGTTGCACATTAAACAATCTACAGCCTTGCAGCCTGTTAATTGCCATTAGTTTTGATCCTTTGTACCATTGTCATTACTATCATGATAACATAACTGATGTTACACATTAAACAATCTACAGCCTTGCAGCCTGTTAAAAAGCTCGAAACATTAAGTGATAATCCTGCACATGAAAAACTTCTTTTCAAGTGGAATTACATACATGAGGTCTCTTACCTTCTTTCCTCACTAGTTGAGGTGTGCAAAATCCACGATTTTTGATCAGTACCTAAAACAGGTCAAAGGAAGGAAAGGTGGCTGACTCTGTTCATCTCACAGCCTGAAGTTCATGCCGAAAGATACGTTGTGACAAAGGGGACATTCCTTTTCACTCTTTCCCATTTTGCCCACTTCCATGATATGTCTGTCTCACTCTCTCTCTCCCTCTCCCCTCCCCCCCCCCCCCCCCCCCCCCCTCTCCCTCTCTCTCTCTGTCTCTCGTCATCATCATCATTATCCATTGAATTCACACTTTATGTCTCTAGTTTAAATAAATTATAAGTCAGCTCACACACACACACACACACACACACACACACACACACACACACACACACACACACAGAGTCACACACACACACACACACACACACACACACACACACACACACACACACAAAGTGTTCATTCACTCAGCGAGTTTGTTGGATACGATTTCGGCTTCCATTTAACAAAATACCCATACTGCTCCGATTCGCGGAGATCAAATGTACATCATAGCTTTGACAGCAAGGCAGCTGGGAAGTAACTGAAGGTGATATTTACTGTGCTAGGAAATGAAACGACGTGGCAGCGACTAGCGTTAAACTTGAAAAAAAAAAGAGAGAGCCATTATTTGTGTACCATGCAACATTGTGTACCATGTTTACATTGCCTGCAGCCGATCCCTACCTTGAAAACAAACGAAGAAACACGGGGTCGAGAGACACGAGGGGAAGAGAGTGGGGACGAAACGACACGACTGTATTATACTAAAAGTTTGGGGGGGGGGGGGGGGGGGGGGGGGAGTCGAGAACAATAGAGAGGGATGAATGGGAACGGGCGAAACGGAACCTTGCCTTGTCGACAAAGGTTCTGTAACATACACAAAAAGACACAATACAAGTTGGTCTAGTAGTAGGGGCTCCACATAAATCAACTGAAACGCATTATTAACTTGACCTTAAGACAAAATCACATGCTAAAGTAATGATGCTGATGGTAGTTATGATGATTAAACGGTTACTAATAACAACACGAATTCCACGCGGGTGAAATTATTTTATCTCCGTGAGAAATAGAAACAACGGTATTAATATTTATCTACAGGAAAAAAAACATCGCATTAGCACTTCTTTGGCCAAGAACACTGGTTTTAGATCAGTGGCAACAACTGAAATCAGACATGTAATGGCAGTTGCAGTCGAACCACCCCTATGGCAGAAGCTATTTTATTGGTTACTGTTGCCGCTGTCATGACTCACAGAGGCGACATCCATTCTGTGTTCCGCTATCGTAAAAGCAGAGCCAGTAGGTAGCGGCGGTGACTACAGCTATATTGGTGTTGTTGCTGTAAATATAGAAACACTTGTTGTCGCCAGGTATCCCCATGGGGTTATTTTGAGTCAGTAGTTCTTGAATCTTTTGACGTCCTTTTCCCGTTCTGTCGCAGTACTTGTGGAACCAATAGACCTCTGTCAACAGCGGCGGCAGTAACGGCGACAAAATAGAATTGTTGATGTAAACAAAACACGATGGCGTAAACAAACACGATGGCGACGTCCATTTTGGGTTATGTTGCTATTGCAGTTGTCGCAGTAATAGTAGCAGTAAGCAGGATCACGAATGACAACGGTAATAGGCTATTTTTGTTTTATTGTTGGACAGAAAGATAGTGGCGATGTCCACTTCTATGTGAGGTTGCAGTGGAACCAATACCGTCAGCAGCAATAGTCGCGATGAAAAAAACCGACAGTTGTTGTATTGTCGTCGTGGAGAACCACCGTGGTGAAATCATTTTCTGTTATCTGGCAGTTGTGGTCTCAATACCGTTAGCAGCAGCTGCAGCAGCTTGTAAAGAAACACAAAGGTGCTTCTTGCTATATTATTACTATGTAGTATCCACCGCAATGTAAGTAGCAAGGGTAGTTCAGTGGCGGCTACAACCAATGCTGTTGTTACTCTAGTGAAGAAGCTCAGTAGTAAGATCCACTTTTTGACTTGTAAAGTTGTATGCGTAACAAGTGAGTGTCTGTGATCATCCGGATTCGCGCGCGCGCGTGCGTGCGTGTGTGTGTGTGTGTGCGTGTGCGTGCGCGCGCGCGCGCGCGTGTGTGTGCGTTTCCTTTGTAAACTTTAACGTGGCATTTTCTCAGCCAGTATAAATACAAGCGTAACCATGGAAAAATAAATATCGTGGAGAACTTTCTAGCTATTCCATGCGCGTGGATGTCGTCAGAGCGTAATGACCGTAATCTATGACTAACATTTTCAGTCATAAAATCAATAGTACAAAGTTCTTCTTTAAAAGAAAATATGATCACTTACAATTATTACTTTACACTCTAAAAGACATACGTCAAATCGTTTTTTAAAGGCAGAACCGTATCAAATATCAAGTAACATTTCGTCAAGATCTGACAATTTAATGTCATTTCTACCTAGCAGAGATGGAGGTATAAGTTAATGTATTACGAAGTATAGAACTCAGACCACATATACACAGTAAAGAGTAAAAGTATAGAACTCAGACCACATATACACAGTAAAGAGTAAAGCAATTTTACGTCAAGAAGTTACGCCACACTGATGATGCAAGTTTTGAATTAGTAACTAAGCTGTTGAAGGTAAACACTGAGAACAAACTGAGAGATATGATCTGTGGGATGAGCTTTTCACCTGAAGAAGCGCACTTACAGTAACTGCGTACTGGCAGAGGGAGCAGCAGTTATGAAGGTTAGGATATTCCGACTGCTACTGTTCGGGCAGACGAAGAGCGAGTCGAGGAGGAGTGAGCGTTGAAGTAGGGGTCTGGAAGACGCAAAGTGGAGATGTGACGGGGGGTGGGGGTGGAGGGATACAGACTATCGATAGTGCCAAAGGGCACTAGAGAAAAGTGGTAAACAAATATTCTCATTGGTGAGAACTTGTCAAATCATCTGCTGCTGGTGGTGCTGACTGCCATATACAGAATGTGCTTGTCGTCAGATGATGTTGGCAATTTATCTACTTTCCACTCTCCTTCCACATCTTACCTGTGCCTTGCATCCTTCTGTTGCGTGTTTTCATCGTATTTGAATCATATAGGTTCTTACCTTGTGGTAGCAACAATAGCAGCAGCACCCGTTGCGATAGTGACGGCCACAACATAGTGAAAGTTGTCATTGTTGTAAAGAAACGCAGTAGTGAAATCCACTTTCAGTTATGGTTTAATCGTAGTTGCATCAATGCAGTCAGTAGCAGCAGCAGCAGTTAAATTGGCTGCCACAGCAGCGGTAATACTGTTCTTGGGAAGAAATCCGTGGTGAAATACACGTTATATTCCTATTACTGTGTTGGTCACAGTAGTGTTTGCAGTATATTTGCAGTATATGTTGATAGAGTTAGCAGCTGCAGTACCGGCAAAACCGCAGTGTTCTTTTTGATGTCATTGCTTAAAGAAACATGATACTGAGATTCGCTTTTTGTGTTGTTGCAGAAGAGGAAAGAATCAATGCTGTGGGATATGATGTTCTTCACACGTATGCTCTCTCTCTCTCTCTGTCTCTCTCTCTGTCTCTGTCTCTTGGCTGTTTACGTCAGTATTGTTGTTGCTGCTTTCACGTCTTTTTGATGCAATGTAGTATTAAGTTTTCTCAGTCAAAAATGGACAGATTGCTCCATAGCACATGGGTCCCCTGGATTTCAGCGCTTTATTTAACCTTTTCTGAATGCCGTGGATGTCTCTGCATGAGACATGAACATCAGCCCTTGCACATTTCTTGTTTTTCCTGGCCGAAATTTTATGACTTTCGTTATTATCCATGGGTCCCTCTTCTGTCCAAAAATAACTTATCAATATATATATATATATATAATGCTGAACAATTAAGTAGTGGGGGAAAAACAGTGCAGGTAACAACAATTCTTCCATCATTATAGTAATGATTTGGCAAAGATTAGAAATTGAGAAAAAAAAAAAAAATTTGAAGATGAAATAAATGGGAAAATGTATATCATAAATATGAAAACCCCTTCACTGGCTGCATGAAAAAACTATCGCAATCCCTCCCGAAGACAGATCTATATGTGTCGCCTGCTCCGAGGCCTTTCGTCCGCTGGATCGGACTCATCAGGGAGACACGGCTGATTGTGTCTGTACTCTTGGCGTCAGATAGAGACACACCACAGTCCATAATTCTGTGGTGTTCCGACCGTCAAGGGTTCGAAAAAGAATGCAACAGCACCCCCAAAGCAGCCAGCGAAAGGTAATAGAATGAAACAAAACGAAAGTTCGGAGAGGAAAAAAGTTGTTGAAAACTAAAAACATTACGCAAACAGTATAAAATGTAAGCGACAATCTTTGAGCCTATGCTTGAGGATCCATTTAAGGATGCAAGGGAGATCAAAAGATACGGAACAGTCTGAGTGGTCAGCTCTGCTGTTCAATAACCCAAGCATTGTCAGTGGCTAAGAATTGTGCAGAACAACCTTTCCTTGGATCTCGTAAGAGATGCAATCACCCACTGATTGACCAAACAGTATAATGCTGAACAATTAAGTAGTGGGGGAAAACAAGTGCAGGTTAACAATTCTTCCATCATTATAGTAATGATTTTGCAAAGATTAGAAATTGAGAGAAAAAAAAAAAATTGAAGATGAAATAAATGGGAAAATGTATATCATAAATATGAAAACCCCTTCACTGGCTGCATGAAAAAACTATCGCAATCCCTCCCGAAGACAGATCTATATGTGTCGCCTGCTCCGAGGCCTTTTGTCCGCTGGATCGGACTCATCAGGGAGACACGGCTGATTGTGTCTGTACTCTTGGCGTCAGATAGAGACACACCACAGTCCATAATTCTGTGGTGTTCCGACCGTCAAGGGTTCGAAAAAAGAATGCAACAGCACCCCCAAAGCAGCCAGCGAGCGACGAGGTAATAGAATGAAACAAAACGAAAGTTCGGAGAGGAAAAAAGTTGTTGAAAACTAAAAACATTACGCAAACAGTATAAAATGTAAGGGACAATCTTTGAGCCTATGCTTGAGGATCCATTTAAGGATGCAAGGGAGATCAAAAGATACGGAACAGTCTGAGTGGTCAGCTCTGCTGTTCAATAACCCAAGCATTGTCAGTGGCTAAGAATATATATATATTTGTTAAAACTTTGATTAAAATGTAAGTGGTAAAACCTACAGCGCTGTTTCTTGCTGGTGCAGTCGTCAGGGTATGGGGGGTCGGTGTTGTCGGTGGTTTTTTTTTTTTTTTTTTTTTTTTTTTTTTTTATACGTGTTCGCTGTCTGCCATCACGAGCGGTCAGTGTTTTTCATGTGTTTTTTTTATTTCTGCTCGCTGATAGGAACTTCCATTTGTGTCTGCAATTGTTAACCATTTCTATCCTAGTGTTTAGGGTTGCTAATTTTGGTTTGCATAGGATCATATATTTTTCTGTTAGGCATAAATTACATCTTTTTGAAATGTTATTATATGATGCAGCTCTTTTTAAGATTTTCCAGGATATGTTGTAGTCTATTTTTTTTATCTTTGAGTTTCCAAATGTATTTACTCAATTCTGTTTGATTTTTGTATCTTTCTTTGTTAAATGACTGTTTATGATTTGCGTATCTAGTTTTAAATTGGGTTTTTTCAGTGATACCTATATATGTTTCTTCAGCGTTCTCTGATTTTACAGTGGCTTGATATACAATATTGCTGTGGAGGCATTTATTGTTTAGAGGGCACTGTTGTTTCTTGGTACAGTTACAAGATTTTTCCTTTCTTCACCCTCGTTTGTCTCTGTACTGCTTTTCGTTTTGTTGGTTGAATCAATGATGTTTTTGAGATTCAGCATACATGAGTATGATAATTTGATGTTGTGCCTGTTAAATATCTTAAACAGCTTGTGCTCTTTTGGGAAAGAAGATGTCAGAATTTTAAAGAATTCTTTCCCAACGTTTGTTTTAACTCTTCCATCGTATGGGGGGTTGTACCATATGATTTTCCTTTTCCTGTTCTTCTTGTGTCTGCTCATATCATTTCCTGGGTCATAGTGTAATTGTAGTTGTAGCCACTTTGGTGTAACGCTTCTTGGTACTCAGCTGCAGTGTTATTAAATACTGTTTCATTACATGATGACAGATTAGATAATCTTGTGTTATGCCTCTAGGTATCGTTTTGAGTATGGAAGGTGGGTGATTACTTTTGATATTTACATAAACAGGTGTGTCATTTGGTTTTTTGTATGGTTTAAATGTATGTTGGTTGAGGTCTAACGTGATGTCTAAATAATTCACTATCATTTTGTTAGCTTCTGTGTGGTGATTTTTAAATTTTGGTCGTGGAAAATTTTGCACAATTCTTTTTTCTTATTTTCAATGTTTCTAGGGCTGTCACTCAGTGCAGCGAGGCCATCATCTCTGTACAGTCCAATTTGTTTTCCAAGTTGGTTTGAATGTTAGATAGCATGAATAGTCCGACAAGTTCGCAGGTTTCGGCACCATCATACGATCCCATAGTGACATCAAAAGTTGAACTTTTCCTGGTGTTCTTGGTCCAAGTCTCGTTTTTGCTGTGGAGTAAAGTTTTCTTTGTATGGAAAATGATTTCCATTTCTAACCCTGATATTTCAGTGTATTTGCTGGCAAATTTTATAGCTTTGGCGAGCAGCTCTTCATCTATAGATGGATAAAAATCTACTACATCAAATGTTATAAAGACTGTGTTTTCTTGCATGTTGAGTTTTTTAAACCATTGATAAACCCATCCAAATCCGAATTAGGAAAAATCAGTGAAAAAATTTTAGAGAAAACCATAAAAAACATAAGAGAGTACACCGAATTCAACCTCTGGAAAAATACATATGAAGTTATACAATGGTTTAAAAAACTCAACAAGCGAGAAAACACAGTCTTTATAACATTTGATGAAGTAGATTTTTATCCATCTATAGATGAAGAGCTGCTCGCCAAAGCTATAAAATTTGCCAGCAAATACACTGAAATATCAGGGTTAGAAATGGAAATCATTTTCCATACAAAGAAAACTTTACTCCACAGCAAAAACGAGACTTGGACCAAGAACACCAGGAAAAGTTCAACTTTTGATGTCACTATGGGATCGTATGATGGTGCCGAAACCTGCGAACTTGTCGGACTATTCATGCTATCTAACATTCAAAAATAAACTTGGAAAACAAATTGGACTGTACAGAGATGATGGCCTCGCTGCACTGAGTGATGATAGCCCTAGAAACATTGAAAATAAGAAAAAAGAATTGTGCAAAATTTTCCACGACCAAAATTTAAAAATCACCACAGAAGCTAACAAAACGATAGTGAATTATTTAGACATCACGTTAGACCTCAACCAACATACATTTAAACCATACAAAAAACCAAATGACACACCTGTTTATGTAAATATCAAAAGTAATCACCCACCTTCCATACTCAAAACGATACCTAGAGGAAACAAGAGATTATCTAATCTGTCATGTAATGAAACAGTATTTAATAACACTGCAGCTGAGTACCAAGAAGCGTTACACCAAAGTGGCTACAACTACAAATTACACTATGACCCAGGAAATGATATGAGCAGACACAAGAAGAACAGGAAAAGGAAAATCATATGGTACAACCCCCCATACGATGGAAGAGTTAAAACAAACGTTGGGAAAGAATTCTTTAAAATTCTGACATCTTCTTTCCCAAAAGAGCACAAGCTGTTTAAGATATTTAACAGGCACAACATCAATTATCATATACTCATGTATGCTGAATCTCAAAAACATCATTGATTCAACCAACAAAACGAAAAGCAGTACAGAGACAAACGAGGGTGAAGAAAGGAAATCTTGTAACTGTACCAAGAAACAACAGTGCCCTCTAAACAATAAATGCCTCCACAGCAATATTGTATATCAAGCCACTGTAAAAAATCAGAGAACGCTGAAGAAACATATATAGGTATCACTGAAAACCAATTTAAAACTAGATATGCAAATCATAAACAGTCATTTAACAAAGAAAGATACAAAAATCAAACAGAATTGAGTAAATACATTTGGAAACTCAAAGATAAAAAAATAGACTACAACATATCCTGGAAAATCTTAAAAAGAGCTGCATCATATAATAACATTTCAAAAAGATGTAATTTATGCCTAACAGAAAAAATATATGATCCTATGCAAACCAAAATTAGCAACCCTAAACACTAGGATAGAAATGGTTAACAATTGCAGACACAAATGGAAGTTCCTATCAGCGAGCAGAAAAAAAAAAAACACATGAAAAACACTGACCGCACGTGATGGCAGACAGCGAACACGTATAAAAAAAAAAAAAAAAAAAAAAACACCGACAACACCGACCCCCCATACCCTGACGACTGCACCAGCAAGAAACAGCGCTGTAGGTTTTACCTTTGAGCACTTTTTAAAAATTATTGTTGGTTAGCAACACAATTTTATATATATATATATATATATATATATATATAATGCTGAACAATCAAGTAGTGGGGGAAAACAAGTGCAGGTTAACAATTCTTCCATCATTGTAGTAATGACTTGGCAAAGATTTGAAATTGAGAAAAAAAAAATTGAAGATGAAGTAAATAGGAAAATGTATATCATAAATACGAAAACCCTTCACTAGCTGCATGAGGAAACCATCACAATCCCTCTCGAAAACAGATCTATATGTATCACCTGCTCCGAGGCCTTTCGTCCGCTGGATCGGACTCATCAGGGAGACACGGCTGATTGCGTCTGTGCTCTTGGCGTGAAATAGGGACACACCATTTATATATATGTGTGTGTGTGTGTGTGTGTGTGTGTGTGTGTGTGTGTGCAAGAAGAGAAATAACCAAACAAGCAAAACGAAATCTATCAATATTGCAACCTCAAAAGCCCCGTCTTCATTCATCTTCACTCATCTCCTTCCCGCCCTCTCATCTGTCGACGGCACCATTGACCATCCGAAACTGGAAATGGAATTAAAACTGTGAAAGCTTTAAACCATTTAAGGGCTAAACCTTTTCTTTTTCATATCTTGGCAAACAAAGACTTGATCTATCCTCGGTTCTTTTCTTTTGCTTTGTTGAGCACAAGGATCAAAACGAGAGAATTCAGAGGGGTACAGTTTCTAAGATAGCTTTACATTCTGTTCTTACATTCCGTATTCTCAACATTACGTCACATTGTAAAACAAAAAAGTAAGACTATCGATGGGGGGGGGGGGGGGGGGGGGGGGGTGAACGAAACATGCAGAAACGTGATGTAGGCACTTGTCAATATTCACCTCTTGTTACACAGGGAGGGTAACTGTGGGCACATGTGTGTTTGGTACTTGTTCATTAGAGTTTGGGCAACTGTCTTAACGAAAGTTAATTACTTGTTAATTATCAAGCCCAAGCGAATTACTTATTCAGTATGTAATCTGGTCAGACCAGAAATTGATTATTTGTTCATTATAGACCCTGAGCAGAGCAAAAGTTAATTACTTGATCGTTGCAGAGCCTGGGCACGCTGTACAGATCAAAAGCTAACCTAGGCCTGTTTGTTTATCATATATGTAGCCCTTGCACACTTCCCAGAGCTAAAGTGAGTGCACCTGTTCATCATTTAGCCTGCGATTGTCTTGCTCAGGCAAACTTTACAGAAATTGCGAATGCACTTATTTTCTGTTTGGCGTGAACATGCTGTCAGAGCGAGAAACAAAATCAATGTACTTGTTCATTAGTTTGAATGGGCATATGTCCAGAGCAAAAATTTATATACTTGTTCGCTGGGCATGCTGTTCAGAGCAACGCTTATGTACATGTTTATTGTTTAATCTGGGCATGCTGTTCAGAGCAAAAGTTGTGGCGCTTAATCGTATTTTACCAAGCTATGCCTTTTACACACAGTGAGCTCACCATCTTGCTCTATCCCGACAGGTATGACCTCAGCCCCTGCCCGCGCCGAGTGGTGCCTCGGGCAGTCTGGAAGCGCCACAAACACAGAAGCAGAACAGGATCACATGTCGCAAGGCCCCCACTCTGGCAGCGGCAGCAACAAGAAGTGTCCATGGAACAGTGACGCCCTCCCTCTGGGGCCTTGGGTTTGCCACTCCTCCAAAGCACTGGCATTTTCCCCGCCTGACTGCGGCTCTAGTTCTTGTCGGAAGACTCGGCAGAGGAGCCCTGTGCCTGCACAACGATCTAGCAGGTGGGTTAGTAACCGATTAGTCACGGGGCTTACTGGGGAAAAAATTACGATTGCAGTCTGGTTGGGTTGTAGTTGTGTTCTTGGCTGATTAGAAAACCAAAGATAAAGCTTCGAATTCACCGCATTCAACATGTAAACCCTTGTTTCCAGCACACTCTTAACATCATCCGAGTTGTGTCCCAAATAAAAACCGAGAGGGTGTCATTAAAACTCTCATCATCTGTCTTCACAGGGTTCTGTCCTGTTCCGAAATGATTACTGCCGTGACGTGTCCAACTCGAAGAGACATTCCTACCACAAACTGCACGACCGTATTCACTATCAAGACTTTCTGTATTACCTGTATATACAGCTTATGCACAGATGCTGCAGAACCCTCTTATAAGGTACACACTTCAACTTAACCTGACACTAAACTGTATTTCAAATTGCATTCTAGACCCTGCACACGAGTCTTCTTCTTCTTCTTCTTCGTTCGCCTCACAGCGTCAGCCCAGCCTCGTTGATAAATGTAGCCGTTTTCTCCAGGTCTTGTCGGCAGCCGTGGAGCTTCGTGTGCAGCGGAGTCGGCGTTGGCCACACGGTTTCTCTCAGTCCCTTGAAAAGGGGACAGGTCTGTAGGATGTGTTCTGGTGTTTGGTCTTCAAGACCACAGGAGCAGGAGGGGGAAGGCGCCAGCTTCAGCTTCCTATGCAGGTGGCCATTGAGTCGGCAGTGGCCAGTTCTGAGTCTCATAATGACCACCTGCTCCTGTCTCTCCAGAAGATGGAAGGCATCCCTTGTGGGTTGTGGTCGCATCATCAGAGCCTTCACAAGGGTCTTCTTCTCTGCGAAGCTGACGCTGTTGTTTGGTTGTCTTCCTCTGGCTCCGGTTTTGGCGAGCTGATCGGCTGCCTCGTTCCTGGGGACTCCGCAGTGGGCAGGTACCCATTGCAGGACTACTCGTCTACTTTTGGCGAGTTCCTGGAATTACTCCATTAGACGAGGAAGTTTGTCTCCTGCAAGGGCCTCCAGGACGGACAGCGCATCAGAGAGGAGACAACTTGGGTGCAGTCGCTCTGTGATTCATGAATCATGGAGGCTGCCTGCATGAGGGCCTGAACTTCTGCAGCATAATTGGAGCAGTGTTTCCCAGTTGGTATCCCCCTGCTGTGGTGGTGTGTCCCTCAGGTGACTTAATGAATACGCCCGCTCCTCCATCAGACACTGCGTTGGTTGCTGAGCCGTCGGTGTACGCATGTATCCAGGATTCTTCAGGGTACTTCTCAGCAATCATGGCAAGTGTGTGAGTGCGTTTGACGATGTCATCCTGAAAGTCTCCTGAGGCAACCTGTGGAACTGTTGTGGAGATGTGAAGATTTGTGAAGTCTTCATTCCAGGGCTGTGGCAGATCAGAGGGGTCCAGTGGGGTTGGCAGGTGGCAAGCCATCTTGATGCTCCCTGGCAAGACTCTTACTTTCATGGATGAAGCTACTGCGTTTGAGACGATTCTTGGTCAGGTTCTGCATCCTCTTGTTCATCGGATGTTGAGGCAGGCACTTGAATTTCTCTGCCTGAACCATGGTCTTTGCGTCTCTCCTCTGGTGGAGGGGCTGTATGGCAGTAACCTCCTCCATGGCTTTTATTGGTGTAGATCGCATGGACCCGGTGATGATCCTGAGGACTTGATTTTGGACCCTATCCAGGGATTGCTGGTGGGTCTTCGCTGCTGTTGACCAAGCTGTTGAGCCATACTAAAGATGGGGCCTGACTGCTCCCTGGTAGACGCGCTTGAGTATTTGTTCGTTTGCTCCCCAGCTGGTTCCGGCTAGCTTCCGCAAAATGGCAAGCTTTCGTCTGGCCTTTGCTTCAGCTTTCTGGATGTGTGGTCGCCAGGGTTGCTTCTTGTCAAGGTGACACCAAGATAGGTTGCCTCCTCTTCGTGTTTCAGGGCTGTGTCTCCAAGTTTGATGGGCCCCAGCCTTTTGTTTTGTTGACAAGGTGAAGAGTGTTGTGGAAGATTTCTCCTTGTTGATTGCCACACACCACTTATCTGCCCATGCCGCCAGCTTGTCAGCCGCTTGTTGCATTCTGTATGTGGCAGTAGTGGCATGCTCTTCCTTGCACCACAGCACCAGGTCATCTGCATAAAGTGCAGCATGGATACCTTTGGCAAGTTCTTGGATGAGGTCATTAATGAAGACCAAGAAGAGTGTAGGCGAGAGGACGCCTCCTTGTGGGACTCCATGTCGCAGCAGTACTTTTTTGCCTTTTCGTCCGTTGACTGTGACTCTTGCTCTGTGGTTGTGGAGGTAGGATCTGATCCAATGCAGCATGTTGCCAGCGACTCCACATCTATGCAGTTTCACGAGGAGGCCATCAGTCCAGACTTTGTCAAAGGCCTTTTGTAGATCGATCCAGGTGGCAAAGACAAGCTTTTGCTCCTGGAACGCATCCTCGATTTCTTGGGAGAGATAGGTGGTCTGGTCTTCTGTGCTACGAAACTGTCTGAAGCCTGCCTGTTCAGGAGCCAGAATGTTTTCAGTCTCGAGATACCAAAGCAGGCGCTGGTTGACCATCCTCTCTAGGGTCTTGATGACGCAGCTGGCAGCTGGTGAGGCTGATTGGCCTGTAACTGGCAGCCTTCTTCTTGTCCTTGCCTTTTTTGAGGACAGGGATCATGATGGCTTCTCTCCAAACTTGTGCCAAGTCTCCAGTTTCCCAGCTCAGGTTGAAGACTCTAGAAGTTTGAGGGTGGCTGTGCTGCCAAGGTGCTTCAGCATCTCGTTAGTGATCCCATCTGGCCCTGGGGATTTCCGAGTTTTCAGCTTCCTCAGAGCTGTCTGGAGCTCATGGAGAGTAAGGGGCTGCTTCACACTGTCACTCGGCACCATCAACGTCCCAGGCTCGAGTTTTATCGCAGTAGGTGATTTCAACAGTCACTCCCAGAGCTGGGGTTACAGCCAGATGGATCGCCGAGGAGAAGAAGTGGAAGACTGGCAAGATGAACATCATCTCGTCCTGATCAACTCCCCAAGTGACACTCCAACCTTCTACTCCAGACGATGGCGCACTACCTCCACCCCAGACCTTGCTCTCTGCACTGAAGATGTACACCAGGACATCACAAGGGAAGTGGGAGAGCAGCTAGGAGGTAGCGATCACAGGCCAGTGTTCCTGAAGATCAACAAAAGCACAGCCAGTCGCCCAGTGCCCGCACACTGGAACTACAAGAAGGCAAAATGGAGGCTTTTCAGTCACCGCACCAACGTTCTCACCAAGGACCTTCAAGTCCAAGGCAGAGACATAAACAATGTTGTCAGAGTCCTGAACGCCAGCATTTTGCAGGCTGCCAAAGAGACCATTCCACGTGGTGCTCAGAAAGAGTACAAACCCTACTGGAGCAACCAGCTTCAAGAGCTACAGGACGAGATGACAGAGGCCAGACAAGATGCAGAAAACAACCCAACGGACGAGAACCACCTGCGACTGCAGCAGACAAAAGCCAAATTCCTCAAGGCAAAGACCCAGGCCAGGCGCAAAAGCTGGAGAGAGAAGACAGCAGCCCTGAACCTTGAGAAAGGTGGCTCAAAACTGTGGAGAGTTGTAGGCCAACTCAACGATGAGGACAGCAAAGGCCAGAACATTACACTGGAAGAGAATGGAGAGATGCTGACAGGGAGATGCGCAGCTAACCGCTTTGCTGATATCTACGCAAGCGAGAGCACTATACCTGTCAGCACTCCTCAGCAAAGAGAAGCAAGAAGAGAACAGAGAGAGAGACGACAAGACACCAACGTTAAAACGTCTCAAACGGCCTTCGGCATCAAGTTCAACCCGACCGTTCGAGATACGTCGTGATCTATTCGAAACGGACAGCTAGTATCCTCCAACCAATCAACGCTCAGCATTGAGCCGACACCCTTGGCACATGGAAACAATGGCGTCTTCCAGCAAGGTGGTCAGACTGTCCGATTCAGAGACCAAACAATTAATTGAATTGTACCAAGGCCATGATGTGCTTTGGAATGTCAATTCAAAAAATTATAAGAATCTGAATATTCGAGAAAAAGCTTTGTATTCAATTGTACAGTCGTTTGAAGCGGCAAGTGGGATCACAATGACCTTCACCTCACATCCGTTTTAAAAACTATCGTGAAGCACTCCGTCCGTTCGACACTGACTGGTCAGACCGCACAGGTTCAAACGTTTCGTCTCAACCGTACGGGCGGGGACAAGGATTTGTTCCCAGATTTTCCTCTTTGATGTCATTTTGTCTTCGAGTCGATCTAATGGATGTATGGATGGTGAATCAAAGGTTTAGATGAAATATTTTTGGTTTCAGAGATAGTTTTGATTTGTTTTTGTTTTTTTGTCTTTGAGTCGATCTAATGGATATATGGATGGTTAATCAAAGCTTTAGATTAGATATTTTTGGTTTTATGGGCTGGGCCATAGCATCTTGACTTGACTTAACGGGAGATTGGAGATAGGATTCTACCAGTTTCGCTTTAGTTGGGTTGGGTGTTTGTTGGTGATGCAGGCTGGCATGGGTCCGACTGCCGCAGCCGATGGACCTCCTTAAAACTGTAGTATGGTTAGGTTTATCTTTCTATCTTTCTTTCTTTCAGCTCGTTGTGGCGAACTGTAACTGCACGCTGTGTTGACATAGAGGACATGCTAAGCTGTAAAATATAATTACATTTTCTTGTCTTTCAGGCCACGAAACTCGGAAACCAGAAATGTGCCAGGCCCAAATTACCAACCAAACCTCTTCAACCAGACTTCCCATAAGCTGCAGCAGCTTCTTTGTCACCAAGCACAAAAACTTAAACAGACCCAGTCTCGCAAGATCAGCCACAGTGGTGTCAGCCAAAACCCAGCACAGGCAGAGCGTCACCTTGCGGACAGAACGTCCCAAAAACATGATGTCGGTCCTGCATACAGAATGCACCCTCTGCCAGCACCACGAGAAGAAAAAGTGAAGATCAACCAAACGGGAAAAAAACTCTCCGAAGGCGTCACCTTGCCCAGCCATGCTGGGAAAGAAGAAAGAAAAAGTGTTAAACCACGCACAGAAAGACAGGAGAACGAAAGCAACGAACACCATGGCGATCAAATACTCGAAACCAAGAATAATGCCCAAGCACTGAAAGGGTTTGTAAAGAAACTGCCACAGTAGGTCACTTGAATAAACTTCCGTCCCCTTGTGCTACAGATCGGAAAGGAAACGAATGTTTGCAAGAGCCTTGTCGGGTAGAAAACAGCCAAGGCGTGAAGAACAGAGAGACTGAAAAACGTCCCAGAGGACGCTGCACGCATCCCAAAGATACCACAGCTGAGCAGAAAAACAACAGAAACAGAATGTGGGTCAAGTTGAAGCGCAGTTGGAAAATACCAGATGCACTCGGACTTGTCGGCAAAAAAAAGGAGAAAAGGAACAGGAGATGGTCGAGTTGTTACGTCATAGATTATTCAATCAGGACAGTTCATTGTCTCAATATAAATCGGCATCAGCCGCTCTGGAAAAATTTGCAAAATCCTACTTTACAGATCACCGACAAGAACTGGATCAAGAAAAACCCAGTCAACAGTGCCGCGAGAGTAACGTGTATAGGCCTGCAGCAGAAAGTTCAACCACAGAAAAGTATTCAAATACCCGTGTTTGCAGAAAGCGTTCCAAAACTAAGCAAAAAACAGATCATAAAGATCCAACGAGCGGATCAAAAAATGCTCAAACTAACCTAAAAGCACAAACAGAATCTTATGATTCTCTGCAGTCCTTCGTGCAATAATGGATGAAGAAGAGAGTAGTAAAACATCTGAAAATCCCTCTGAAGATTCTCTGCACATTTCAGAAATTGTTGCTGGAAAGATTCACTCAGAATTACAGAGCAAGAAGCACACCAAGAAAGTCTCCGGAGATTGTGAATATGATCAAAGCACGGTGAATGAAGCGGGGCGCCGCCTGGCAAAACTCCGTAAGCGCCTGGAAGATTCCATTCAGCTGATACAGAAGCAACCTGGCTTGGACAAGGAGCTGCTGGAAAAGGCATATTCCTCAAAAATGAAGAGACGAAGAGATGAACTGGAAACAATATTCATGAAAGACGATGTCATTGAAATTGATTCCCTTGGAGATGATACAAACACTAAGAATAAAAACATGACACTTATCGTACAGGACAGCCAGAACGGAAACAATCTGTGCAAACCAATATGAAAAGCAAGACTTCCGATCAGCAGTCGTCACCAACGAAAGGTTACACCAAGAGATCTGTGATGGAGAGCCAAACCATTCCACGGGAAACATACAGGTCACATCACCAGAGGATGCCGTGAACAGCTCAGATGCAATACAAGAAAACCAGGTTTCGGAAAGCATTGCAGGGCTTTCTGATGGTCAGAACCTGTCTATAGAATCATCTCCTTTAATTAGCACTTCTAGTGCAGAAGAAGAGACAGCACAGGAATTTGATAAACTGTTCAATGGAAAGAGTAAACCAGATAGTATCACAGACAATAACATACCTGTTGTGCCAAGCAAAGAACTGCGTCCAATGATGGGTGACACACTAACAAAATCACACAAAGAAGCGTCAGAAGAAATGGAAGGCAATCACAGTAAAAAGGACAGCAATTCTACGGCAGAATCACCAGGGAAAACTCGAGCAAACAATAGAGAGAATCAAAGTCAGATGCTATTGGACTCTTGTCAAGCAGTAGAAAACTTCTCGATCAAGGGCGTCTAGATGCTGTCCTTGAGCGCCAAAGCAAAAGAAGAGAGGATCTTAGGCAGAGGAAAAGGATCCACATTGATTCAATGTTAGCTGCAAGAGCTGAACAGAAAGATGCACATGCAGAAAATAACAGCAAAGAGGCATGCCCCATTTCTGAAGCAGAATGTCCAACAGTGACGAAAGAACATCCCCATACAGAGCCTACAGAGCAGCATCCTGACGATTCAGTATCCGAACAAGATGCCAATATCGGGGAAGAAAATACAAATTCAGCACAACTGTCACCAATCATTATGGATGGAACACCATTTCTGATTGATTCAAAACCAAAAAGTAGTGATCCAGAGGTTAACAAAAATAATCCAGACAAATCGTGTCGAGAACCTGCTAACACTGTTGAAGAAAGGTCGCCGTTGATGGATATGTCAGGTTTCAGCCCGTATGTGTCCACACGAACCCTGAGTCATTTGAAATATGAAGAACCCGAAATCCAGCTGACTAAGGTGGATCCTCTGAAGACCACAACAACATCTTCAGAGAAAAAATTCAGTTTTATGAATGGAGATTTACCACTGGGACCTGAGAGAGAAAGTTCGGCGCGGAGGAGAGTGAGATGGAGACGTCAGGCAGAGAGAGCAGGGAAACCGCGACTGGAAGCAGAAAACCAGAAAACCCCACCACCCGTTCCTCCAAAGGTGACACGCTTGAACATTATCGATAACGATGTGGTGCCTAACGATGTAAGCCAAGAAGCCAGAAATGTTAGATCAAACCAAGAAAGTTGTAAAACCGAGGACGCAGAATTGAATAATCGTGACGAAAATAAATCTTGTGCTCCTCATTCATTTCAGCCTGCCGAACTGATCCCTTCCAAACTTCAGCCGTCTCCGAGACTGGTCCGTGGATCTTTCATCTGCACCATTAGAGATAAGAACACGGCGCTGGCTGCAGGGGGAGACTGGACTAGTAGCCAAGGGGCCGCCTGAAAATGTGGAGATTTGCGAAGAAAAATCGTTGACTCCCAGCATCGCAGCATCTGTATTTGATCCCAAAGTTCAGCTGGAGAAGGAGAAAGAAAAACAGGAGGCCGAGCGGGCATTGAGAGCGAGCAACAGGGAAGGGATGCCAACACCTCAATTCAAAGCCAATATCCGTCTCTTTGAGCAAGCAACAGAGTCAGCCGGTGATAAGTTTTCCGATTCCAAAGTCAAAGCCAACGTGAAGATGTTTGAAAATGTTACGAAAGCTCAGCGAGCTCATTCGGCGAGCCCAGAACGAAGGAAAAAAGGGCGTCAGAAACGTAGCCCTTCTGTTCCGAGACCAACCCTGGAGAGCTTCCTGACCAAAGACGTCATGGGCAGTGGTCAGTAATGTTAAACGCTGATCGGACGTCAGTTTTAAAGTCTCATTCACTGGCAGCGTTTTAACCAGGAGCTTTGTTTTGGGAGGTTTATTCTTATATTAATGAAGAATTAGTCAGATGGGTTTCGAATTAGTCAGAGGGGGTTCAGATTAGTCAGAGGGGGTTCAAATTAGTCAGAGGGGGTTCAGATTAGTCAGAGGGGGTTCAAATTAGTCAGAGGGGGTTCAAATTAGTCAGAGGGGTTTCAACATGTGTGCCAGAGGTTTGTCACAAACAAGGACATATAAATATGGAAACTCACACATGTGTGCACAGTGTACTCTAGCCTACACATGCACGTTGGGGACAAAGAAACCCTGTTAAACTCACAATGACACAAGCAGTCTGTGGAACTGTCGGCGTATGGTGAATGTTGTCAATACTTTATTTTTTGAACCATTTAGACCATTTTTTGGCATATACCAATCCAGAATTTATCACACACACACACACACACACACACACACACACACCACACACACCTTTTTTTGTCCTTACTGTATCTTTTACCAAAATTTGTGTATAAACAATAATCACCACGGTCCTTTTTCTAGATATACATCTGTACAGTCATCGACAGTTTGAAGTAAGGATGATTTGTTTTCTTCTTTTAGTTTCCTTTCTTAAATATCCAGCGGAAAGATTGTTTGTACTTTAAATATTGTGTCTCTTTACAGTTGCCAGTTGAGATATAGTATAACTCGTCTCTAAAAAAATATCGTCTTGAAATACGACAGAGTAAGTGTCACAAGCAAAGCCAGATGGTATGCCATATTTGAATAGGAGTTTGTGTTCTGACGTTTGTCCTAAATACCCCCGTGCTGCACCGAGTCTATATAGAGGTCTATTGAGAACACATTTGATAAAGCATTTGTTTAGTTTCATGCACAAAAAATAGATACACGATTCAGAACATTTGATGTTTTTGACTTTTCTCGATGTGGATATAACAAAGCTGCACATCACAATCATGCTTCATTGCACAGCAAATGAAAGCGAAAAGGGCACAACATTAATACCCCAAACAAATACTGATCAGAACGAGAAACAAAACAACAGGGTTTGAATCAAGTAATATAACTAAATTGCCTTCTCAAGTTTATAGTGTATTTGTTTAACCCAAGTTGTATTTTCTTTCCTATGGGAACATAATTTGATTTCGATTTCGAAGTATTATATATTTTGAACATTGTAAAACACACATCAAATTCCCCTCGAATAGGGATGCCACAATTTCTGTTCTTCCCTGCACTCACCCTCTCACTGAACCATTTCACTGAGTCTCTATGTAGTTATCTTCTTTTTTTTTTTTTTTTTTGAAATTGTTCCAAATGAATAGTATTGGTGACATGTTTTTTATTATTAAAGGTATTCTTTGTTTTCTTTTAACCTTTCTTTCAAATTTTGGAAAATGATCAAAATGCACAGTAATATAGGCACTGCTTTTATTTTAGGTATACTTTCTTTCTTTCTTTCTTTCTTTCTTCCCTTTCTTTATTTTCATGCATATGTTTTTGTTTTATATGGCTTGTAGATTAAGGCCAGCAGTCTTCTGTTTGAAATCAGTCACTGTTCCGTCCCCATCTCCACATGAGCAAAGAACTTCCCTCTCCAAAGCTTCCTATATACTACTTCCAGATCCTTGTTTGAAAAAGGTTATATATGTACTATAATTATGGTATCAAAAATGGGCAGGTCGTGTGTGTGTGTTTTGCGTGTGTGTGTGAATGCGCGCATGCGTGTGTGTGTGTGTCTGTCGCGCCAGAATTTGCTGAATTACTAGCTCCATGCAAAATGCATGGTTCCATACTAGTTCCATGCAAAATTACATCTGTGGTTAACGGATAGGATCGGAAAATATGTCACAAAAATCTTAAAAGGGGTTGTTACTCAATGTTTTCCTTTGTCTAACATCCTTTGTCTATCCTTTGTCTGACTGAATTGATGTTTTTAAAGCAATACAAACCATACGTGCCCCCCCCCCCCCCCCCCCCCCCCCCCCCCCCCCCCCCCCCCCCCCCCCCCCCCCCCCCCCCCCCCCCCCTTCCCGCCCTCCCCAGGCAAAGATTGTTTGTACAGTATCTCAGGCAAAAGTTTAACACTAAAGGAAGCACTTTGCTATCTCGTGAAAAAAGACATAACATCAGAGGAAATCTTTTAACATTAGTATCATATGAGGCAAGTTAGAGGAAAACTATGTTTTCAGATTTCTTTTTTTTTTTTTCTTTTTTTTTTTTTTTTTTTTGATTCAGTTTTCGCTGTTTCTGATCACTATCAAATACATTTCATGCAGTGAATTCTCACATCACTGTTGTGATGTTGGGTTTTCGTCTTCAAATTGCAATTTATGAAACGGGAAATTCATTGTTGATATAAAGTGAATCAAAAAGGCAGCAAACGCATGATCGTTAAGGTATTAAAACGATCTTCAAACTACTTGAGTGTTCTCTGTTGATGTGCTTCTTCTATGCTCGGAAGTGTATGTGTGAGGTCACATGGTGCCCTCTTTGTGTCTGTACAAAGTACACAGATGCGCAAATATATGCTGTTATCTTTCACATGCATGTCCAAATAGACGGTATACCATGGCATAGTGTGACAGAAGTCACTGAAGAAAGTATCAAGCAAAACAACACACGCGCGCGCGCGCACACACACACACACACACACACACACACACACGCGCGCGCGCGCGCGCACGCACGCACGCATGCACGCGCTATTTAGTAGTTTAAACACACTGGCACACTTGCGAGTTCAAGACTAAAAGAAGCAGGCGGGTGCAGACTTATGGGGGAAAGGGAGAAAGGGAACAGGAGATGGTTGAGTTGTTACGTCATAGATTATTCAATCAGAACAGTTCATTGTCGCAAAATAAATCGGCGTCAGCCGCTCTAGAAAAGTTTGCAAAATCCTATTTTACAGATCACCGACAAGAACTGGATCAAGAAAAACCCAGTCAACAGTGCCGCGAGAGAAACGTGTGTAGGTCTGCAGCAGAAAGTTCAAACCACAGAAAAGTGTTCTCAAACAGCTCTGAAGAGTTCAAATACCTGTGTTTGCAGAAAGCGTTCCAAAACTAAGCAAAAAACAGATCATGAAGATCCAACGAGCGGATCAAAAAATGCTCGAACTAACCTAAAAGCAAAACAGAATATGATTCTGCAGTCCTTCGTGCAATAATGGATGAAGAAGAAGAGAGTAGTAAAACATCTGAAAATCCCTCTGAAGATTCTCTGCACATTTCAGAAATTGTTGCTGGAAAGATCCACTCAGAATCACAGAGCAAGAAGCACACCAAGAAAGTCTCCGGAGATTATGAATATGATCAAAGCACGGTGAATGAAGCGGGGCGCCGCCTGGCAAAACTCCGTAAGCGCCTGGAAGATTCCATTCAGCTGATACAGAAGCAACCTGGCTTGGACAAGGAGCTGCTGGAAAAGGCATATTCCTCAAAAATGAAGAGACGAAGAGATGAACTGGAAACAATATTCATGAAAGACGATGTCATTGAAATTGATTCCCTTGGAGATGATACAAACACTAAGAATAAACATGACACTTATCGCACAGGACAGCCAGAACGGAAACAATCTGTGCAAACCAATATGAAAAGCAAGACTTCCGATCAGCAGTCGTCACCAACGAAAGGTTATCAGTACAACCAAGAGATCTGTGATGGAGAGCCAAACCATTCCACGGGAAACATACAGGTCACATCACCAGAGGATGCCGTGAACAGCTCAGATGCAATACAAGAAAAGCAGGTTTCGGAAAGCATTGCAGGGCTTTCTGATGGTCAGAACCTGTCTATAGAATCATCTTCTTTAACTAGCACTTCTAGTGCAGAAGAAGAGAAAGCACAGGAATTTGATGAAACTTTTCAGTGGAAAGAGTAAACTAGATAGTATCGCAGACAATAACATACCTGTTGTGCCAAGCAAAGAACTGCGTCCAATGATGGGTGACACACTAACAAAATCACACAAAAAGAAGCGTCAGAAGAAATGGAAGGCAATCACAGTAAAAAGGACAGCAATTCTACGGCAGAATCACCAGGGAAAACTCGAGCAAACAATAGAGAATCAAAGTCAGATGCTATTGGACTCCTGTCAAGCAGTGGAAAATTTCTTGATGAAGGGCGTCTAGATGCTATCCTTGAGCGCCAAAGCAAAAGAAGAGAGGATCTTAGGCAGAGGAAAAGGATCAACATTGATTCAATGTTAGCTGCAAGAGCTGAACAGAAAGATGCACATGCAGAAAATAACAGCAAAGAGGCATGCCCCATTTCTGAAGCAGAATGTCCTACAGTGACGAAAGAACATCCCCATACAGAGCCTACAGAGCAGCATCCTGACGATTCAGTATCCGAACAAGATGCCAATATCGGGGAAGAAAATACAAATTCAGCACAACTGTCACCAATCATTATGGATGGAACACCATTTCTGATTGATTCAAAAACCAAAAAGTAGTGATCCAGAGGTTAATAAAAATAATCCAGACAAATCGTGTCGAGAACCTGCTAACACTGTTGAAGAAAGGCCGCCATTAATAGATATGTCAGGTTTCAGCCCGTATGTGTCCACACGAACCCTGAGTTATTTGAAATATGAAGAACCCGAAATCCAGCTGACTAAGGTGGATCCTCTGAAGACCACAACAATATCTTCAGAGAAAAAATTCAGTTTTATGAATGGAGATTTACTACTGGGACCTGAGAGAGACAGTTTGGCGCAGAGGAGGATGAGATGGATACGCCAGGCAGAGAGAGTGGGGAAACCGCGACTGGAAGCAGAAAATCAGAAAACACCATCACCCGTTCCTCCAAAGTTGACACGTTCGAACAACATCATCAATAACGGTGCAGGGCATAACAATGTAAGCCAAGAAGCCAGAAATGTTAGATCAAACCAAGAAAGTTGTAAAACCGAGGACGCAGAATTGAATGATCGTGACGAAAATAAGTCTTGCGCGCTCCTCATTCATTTCAGCCTGCCGAACTGATCCCTTCCAAACTTCAGCCGTCTCCGAGACTGATCCGTGGATCTTTCATCTGCACCATTAGAGATAAGAACACGGCGCTGGCTGCAGGGGAGACTGGACTAGTAGCCAAGGGGCCGCCTGAAATGTGGAGATTTTTGCGAAAAAATCGTTGACTCCCAGCCTCGCAGCATCTATATTTGATCCCAAAGTTCAGCTGGAGAAGGAGAAAGAAAAACAAGAGGCCGAGCGGGCATTGAGAGCAAGCAACAGGGAAGGGATGCCATCATCTCAATTCAAAGCCAATATCCGTCTCTTTGAGCAAGCAACAGAGTCAGCTCGTGATAAGTTTTCTGATTCCAAAGTCAAAGCCAACGTGAAGATGTTTGAAAATGTTACGAAAGCTCAGCGAGCTCATTCGGTGAGTCCAGAACGAAGGAAAAACGGGCATCAGAAACGTAGCTTTTCCGTTCAGAGACCAACATTGGAGAACTTCCTGACCAAAGATGTCATGGGCAGTGGTCAGTAATGTTAAAAGCTGATCAGATGTCAGTTTTAAAGTCTCATTCACTGGCAGCGTTTTATCGGGGATCTTTCCATTGGGAGGTTTACTCTTATATTAATGAAGAATAGTCAGAGGGGTTCAAATTAGTCAGAGGGGTTTCAACATGCATGCCAGAGGTTTGTCACGGACAAGGACACATAAATATGGAAACTCACACATGTATGCACAGTAAGTACTCTAGCCTACGCATGCGCGTTGGGGACGTAGAAACCCTGTTAAACTCACAATGACGCAAGCAGTCCATGGAACTGTCAGCGTATGGTGAATGATGTCAACACTTTATTTTTTTTAACCATTTAGGCCATTTTTGGCATATACCGATCCAGAATTTATTCCCACCACCCACTCTTTTTTTTTTTTGTTTTTGTTTTTGGTTGGTTGTTTGTTTGTTTTTACTGTATCTTTTACCAAAATGTGTGTGTAAACAATAATCACCATGGTCTCTTTTCTAGATATACATCCGTACAGTCATCGACATTTTGAAGTAAGGTTGATTTGTTTTCTTCTTTTGGTTTCCTTTTTTTAAATATCCAGCGGAAAAGATTGTTTGTACCTTAAATATTATATCTCTTTACAGTTGCCAGTTGAGATGATGAAGTATAACCTCGTCTCTAAAATATCGTCTTGAAATACGACAGAGTAAGTGTCACAAGCAAGGCCAGATGGTATGCCATATTTGAATAGGAGTTTGTGTTCTGACGTTTGTCCTAAATACTCCCGTGCTGCACCGGGTCTATATAGAGGTCTATTGAGAACACATCTGATAAAGCATTTATTTAGTTTCATGCATAAAAAATGGATACAAGATTCAGAACGTTTGATGTTTTTGACTTTTCTCGATGTGGATATAACAAAGCTGCACATCACAATCATGCTTCATAGCACAGCAAATGAAAGCGAAAAGGGCACAACATTAATACCCCAAACAAATACTGATCAGAACGAAAAACAAAACAACAGGGTTTGAATCAAGTAATATAACTAAATTACCTTCTCAAGTTTATAGTGTATTTGTTTAACCCAAGTTGTATTTTCTTTTCTAGGGGAACATAAATTTGATTTCGAAGTATTATATATTTTGAACATTTGTAAAACACATCAAATTCCCCTCGAATAGGGATGCCACATTTGCCACAATTTCTGTTCTTCCCTGCACTCACCCTCTCACTGAACCATTTCACTGAGTCTCTATGTAGTTATCTTTTCTTTTTTTTTTTTTTTTTTTTAAATTGTTCCAAATGAATAGTATTGGTGACATGGTTTTTTATTATTAAAGGTATTCTTTCTTTTCATTTAACCTTTCTTTCCAATTTTGGAGAATGACCCAAATGCACGGTATTACAGGCACTGCTTTTGTTTTAGGTATGCTTTCTTTCTTCCCTTTCTTTATCTTCATGCATATGTTTTTGTTTTATTTGGCCTGTAGATTGAGACCAGCAGTCTTCTATTTTAGTTTGAAATCAGTTACTGTTCCATCTCCACAAGAGCAAAGAACTTCACTCGCCAAAGCTTCCTGTATACTTCTTTCAGACCCTTGTTTAAAAATGGTCATATATGTACTGTGATTATTGCATAAAAACGGACTGATTGTGCGTGTGTGTGTGTGTGTGTGTGTGTGTGTGTGTGTGTGTGTGTGTGTGTGTGTGATATGAGTGTGCACATGCATGTGTGTAAGTCTGTAGCGCCAGAATTTGCTGAATTACTAGCTCCATGCACAGTGCATGGCTCCATACTAGTTCCATGCAGAATTACATCTCTGGTTATCCGGAAGGATCAGAAAATGTCACAAAAATCTTTAAAAGGGTTTGTCACTCAATGTTTTCCTTTGTCTAACATCCTTTGTCTATATTTTGTCTGACTGAATTGATGTCATGTTTTTTAAAACAATATAACAATACCTGCTATCACCCCACCCCCCCTAGGCAAAGGTTGTTTGTACATTATCTCAGGGAAAAGTTAACACCAAAGGAAGCTCTTTGGTATCTCATGGCAAAAAGACCTAACAGCAGAGAAAGTCTTTTAACATTAGTATCATCTGGTGGCAAGTTAGAGGAAAACTGTGTTTTCAGATAAGTCTTTCTTTTTTTTTTTTTTTTTTTTTTTTTTTAAATTCAGTTTTCGTTGTTTCTGGTCACTATCAATTACATTTCATGCAGTGAATTCTCACATCACTGTTGTGATGTTGGGTTTTCGTCATCAAATTTGCATGCATGAAACAGGAAATTCATTGCTGATATAAAGTGAATCCAAAAAGCAGCAAACGCATGATCGATAAGGAATTAAAACGATCTTCAAACTACTTGAGTGTTCTCTGTGGATGTGCTTCTCCTATGCTCGGAAGTGTATGTGTGAGGTCACATGGTGCCCTCTTTGTGTCTGTACAAAGTACACAGATGCGCAAATGTATGCTGTTATCTTTCACATGCATGTCCAAATAGACGGTATACCATGGCATAGTGTGACAGAAGTCACTGAAGAAAGTATCAAGCAAACACACACACACACACACACACACACGCGCGCGCGCGCGCACACACACACACACACTATTTAGTAGTTTTAAACACACACAGACTTGCGAGTTCAAGACTAAGAGAGGGGGGGGGGGGGGGGGTACAGTTACCTCAGATTGTCTAAATGGCAAATGCGCGCGAGCACACACACACACACACACACACACAAACACTCAAACACGTGTGTGTGTGTGTGTGTGTGTGTGTGTATATTCAAAGACGCTGGCAAACGTTGGAGTTCAAGCTAATAGAAGCAGGAAGGTATAGATTTACCTCCCTTGTGAAGGACCTTCGCTGAAGGAAGGCATGTGTCCTGTGGTATAATGCAGATGGTGTTTTTTTCTTCCGTACTGGCCACACTTAACAGTTAGGATTTTGAACTAATACACTTTATAATCCGTGTAAGCGTTTTGAGGTCTTCCATAAATTTGAGCCAGCATTTAATGTTATGACCGATAATTGATCAAAAAGAACTACTTCCCATCAATTATTTCCCTTGTTTTAGGGGGATTTTTCAACTCTCCACCAGTTATTTTCCTGGCCTGTTTGGGGGGATTTGCATCAATGAAATCACAATCTTCAAATCCGTGACCTTCCCCTTAGTTGACGGCATATCTCACACCTTTGCACTCACCTGTGACCCAATCTTTGTGCCAGCTTGAAGCGCCTAAATAGTCCTATTCCTTTGATTTTAACCTGTCTGCTTAGAACCACCTGGCTAGTACCTTGATGGCCATAGAAAACAAAATAAGAAGAATCAATTTTCAGACACAATAAATATTCTCTAAACAATCTAATTGGGCTAGTTTATAAATACTCTACTCTTCAAGCAAGGCCTTGGCACATCAATTGTTGGTGGTCAGCCACTAGGTTTTAAGGCTATTTTCAATTCCCTTGCATTCGGCTAATGGTGACATATTTTGAATCAGAGTTGATGTTTGGTGAAGTTTGTGAAAGCAGACGCTGAAACAGCTGATGGTTACCGGAGTTTGTGAAGTCAAATTCTGAAATAGAATTATAGTTGGTGGCAAAATTTTGAAGACAGATTTCAGGATAGAGCTGATAGTTGGGGATTTTTTTTTCATGACAGATGCTGATATAGATTTTTGATAGTTGGTGAGGTTTTGGGTTTTTTTTTTTTTTCATTTTTTACTGGCTCTGGAATAGAGTTAAAAAGTTGGTGAGATTTTTGCAAGTCTGAGATTTGTGAAGACAAATTCTGGAACGCAGTTGGTGGTTTTTGAAATTTGCACAGACAGACTCTGGAAAAGGTTGAAGGCTGGCAAGAATTACAATGACAGAGTTTCCAGCAGAACTGATGGTCAGTGAGATTTGTGATGATAGTCTGGAACAGAGTTGACGGCTGGCAAGATTTATTTAACACAAACTATGAAACAAGAGTTGATGTTGGTGGGATTTATTGTGGCAGATGTTGGATTAGATTTGATGGTTGGTGAGATTTGTGGCGACAGCCTCTGAAATAGAATTGAGGGCTGGTAAGATTTGTGGAGACATACTTTAAAACACAGTTTATGGTTGCAGAGATTTGTGGTGAAATCTTGGAATAGAGTTGATGGCTGGTGAGATTTGTGGAGACATGTTGATAGTTGGAAAGATTTGTGGTGACAGACTCTGCCATAGAGTTGATGACCGACTTGGAAATAGGGTTGATGGTTGAAGTATGTGGTGTCATGTTTGAAAAACAGTTGATGGTTGGAGAGATTTGTGGTGACAGGCTCTGGAATAATTTGATGGATAGTGATTTTAGTGGTGACTAGCTTTAAAACAGTTGATGGTTGGAGAGATTTTTGAGTTGACAGACTCTGGAACAGCGTCAGTTGTGGAGATTCTTGAAGAAGCATGTTGCAGAAAACGCAAGTGTGGATCACTTGATCCAAGGGGTTGGAGGTGAGGTGGGGGTGGGCATCCAATTTCTTTTTCCTACAGATCCACAGTGACCAAAACATTGAGAGAGTTCAAGGAAGCACAAAAACGACAGACAGAAAAACAAAGACACAGAAGAACAAGCTGGACCTAAATCTTCCTCACTGCTGTCTGACAAAACCGCTCCTCAGCTCCAGAAAGAAAATTAATCAAGTCAATGTTAATCTCCCGAGATGGCACCAGAATTCCTGATGGACTGAACTCTCGCAACTGACGTTTCCATCATTCCAGTTCTTTGCCCACTCTTTCCTTTCCCGCAACCTCTCCTCTATCCCTCTCTCTAGACATATACACTCTCTCCCATCCCACCATCTTTGTTTGCATAATAATATATATATTTATAAGTATATATATCATATGAACCAGAATGTTGTTTCCACCATCCAGGTAAACATACATATATTGGCAATCCATATGGACCTATTTTAACAGGATTTTCTACCCTCAACCCCTCATACCTCATGTTTTACCCCATACATACCCTCATATACTCCCTTCCATGCATAACCTCTTCAATCACTCTGTCCCCTTTCTTTTTCTCTCTCTCAATTTATGTTTTTGTCTTCTCTCTCTGTCTGCCTCTTTTTCCTTCTCATTATACACCCACATCCACACATATACACGAACAAAGATGTGCATGCACACAAGCATGCATAAACGGATGCATACACACACAGACATACATACTTTTAAACATGTATTTGTGCAAGTTTTATATACAGCATTATTTGTCTTTCATTTGAAGTCATCAGTCCAAAAAAGGTCTATGACCGAATTGTCAAAAAGTTCTGTTCTTCTGTTTCTACAGAAAATCTTCAGATCATCCTCAAAGAAAATTTATATTCATGAAAAAGAAGATCAGGATTCAAGAAATAATTTTTATTATTATACGTTCTATGTCACACACGTTGGAAGTGCTGCTTTTAACAAATATTTTATTCTTTTTCACTGTATTCACAATGTTTATTATAGTTTTTTTTTTTGCTGGAAACAAAAACCATCCTGGGTTACAAATGTCTGCATAATGGGAAAAACATATCGAGCTAAAACACTCACCTTGTCGAAATTTCTGGAGCTTTTTATATAGAGATTCCTCTACACTTAACCTTATAAATGATGGCATATAACTATCTGGCATTTTTGCAAATGAAAACTGTACTGGCAGTTTTCCACACTTAAAAGCTGGAGAGAACTATCATTCCAACATTCTGCACCATCACATGAGAAAAAGGAGAGACTGACAATATAAGACACATACACACAGCAAGTAAATTAACACAATTTCAAACTTTTACTTTCTGTAAAGTCGTACAAATGTTGAAAATCATCACAGGCTAGCATGTTCTTTTGCTGATATGCAATGAATAAAATCATGTGTAAAATTACAGATAAGCAAAATCCATTTACAGTTAATGTAAAATTCTACTTTACACAAACAACTTCTTTCTGATTCAGTATCTTCTTATATGTATCATCATTTTCATGCTATCATGAATACTGATAGCACAAGACTGACTTTTGGGTAAGATATGTGTATTTCATAGCTAAACTCGCTTGCTGTTTTCAACTTGCAATTTCTTGATAAAACATATCTAAAAACAAAATGACAAGTTGGCTACATACTAATGCTCACAGGTAGCATTGGAGCAAGGTCAATCAATCTTTGAATGGCAATCAACTCACTGACACAAACAAGTTGATCATAAATCAAATATGTTTTGGGGTGGTGTGTGCACACACACACACACACATGTACATGAGTATCCCTGTAAGTCTCTATGTGAGTGTGTGTATGTGATTATGCATGGTTTGTTATATAATATGTGCTTCCCTGGAGGAACAAATAGACTTCCAGTGCCAGTGAGTCATTCTCAATGTAAAACTTGATATGTAAAAGATTACAGGCGAAAAAAAGCACATCACAGGAAATAAAATGTAATCAAAAGATAACGACTGATATGATATGTAAAATGGATAGAAAACAGTGTAAGCCTAACAGTAGAAGTAAACATGAAACTCAACACAAATTTCCTCACATACATGCTTCAAATTTCCTCTGACAAAAAAAAATAACCAACAAAGTACATCTGTCCAAAATATTCATCCAACTATAGGAGAGAGAAACTTTTCAAAGATCATTTATATTCATTACAATGTCAAATCTCATCAAGGGACTTAAAGATGGCTGCAGAAAAACAAATACATATGAAATTTTCCAACACATTGGGGGCAGGCAGGAGAGGAAGGGGGGGGAGGGGGTATAATGTAGAAAACCTTTCCTTTTCCTAATATCAACTTAATATGAGATAACATCAGGACAGTAGAAAATCCTTCTTTTTTTCATATCGACTTAATATGAGAGATTAGCATCAGGACTGCTTTTTATGTAATTGCTAGCAAGTGTACTGATACATGGGACACGAGCTCTAGAGGAGTGGGAACGACAGAGAGCAAGGCGGTTTCAAAACGCAGTTTCAAACTGCAGGCAGAAATCGAAACTTTAAAGCAAATAGTGGAATTACTGAGCCACAAATCAAAGGAGCAAACAAATTACAAAACAGACAATGCGTTTCAACCTATCAGGTCTTCTTCATGCAGGGCAAGCAACATTTAAAAGAACGGAAACACAGGATGAACAAACAGGCACTTGTCTCTTCCATCTGAATGTTTGTTGCTTTTAAAGAGCAACGAGGACATGGGGAGGGCTTAAGTCCTTTCTGTAATTGGGGTCTTGCTGTTTCCACAGAAAGCATCACCAGGCCAGAGATAGGCACTCCCCTTAACTACACACACACACACACACACACATGTATGCACCTACACTTGCATACATACACAGATTGTCCACACACTCAAGAAGTCCTCCAATCCAATTTGTGACTCGTACATTCGACTTTTAAACCCAAATATTCTCTCAAAATTTTTTTTTTTTTTTTCATTCAACATCTGTCTGACTGGCACTATCGTATCGTCACCTGATGCACCTTTGGGTGATCATTCATTTTGGAGCCCTGTAGACACTGTCCCTGGAAGAACCCATGAACTGTTTCCAGGGCTGGTCTTTCACAGGCACCAATCCCTCCCTTCCTTTGAGAGCGGAGGGCAAAGTTATGCGAGAGAGGATAAGGTCACTGAACAAATGATCATGCTTGTAGTCGTCTGTGATGATGTCGGCCTCCAGAGACTCTGCCTGGATGAAGTCAGCCTCTCCATCTCCATCCACATCACCCACACCTCCTGATCAAAAAAAAAAAAAAAAAATGTGCGTAAGCGTAATCACAGCAACCTTCCTTTTTCATTTATTCATCTTTTGATTTTATTTACTCATTCATTTATTTATTTATCTATTTTGCTATTCCATCTTCTGTGCCTCCTCAGTGACTTTATTCCATTACCTTCCATTCTGGCTCTCTTATGCACTGTCACACCAGAATACTCCAGCTACAGTCTAAACACCAGGGTCCAAATGGAGAGCACTGAATACCTGGTTATCAAGAGACAACCAGCCAAATGACACTGCACTGCTGCCCTATCGCAGTGGACTGCCTGTTCAGATCCAACACAAGCAGAACACCACCTGCAGCCCCCAACTAGTTAGTTGTGGAGCTAGTTTGACTGCAGGTCCCATGTCCATCCAGCGACAGTTTTCCACAACTCTTGCTAATACCAGTGAACTCACCAAGCACACGGACGTGGACTGGAAACTGTGGACTGGAATGTGAGCTCACCACAACAGCAGGGAAGTAAGTGCCACAGAATTTGAGACTCTTGTATGATCAATGAATGAGTGTGATGAGGATGATGCTATGAAATGCCATTCTGACGTGAGACTACATCATACACTTGTACTGTATATAACAAATCCTGGCCATAACCAGCTCTTACACATACAGTCATCAGAAGTGTTGGTCAGAAAATTAGAGCAAGATCTGAAGGGGTGCTTCCATAAAGTGGATGAAACTGTTACCTGTGGTTCCAGTCTTTATCATTTGAGCCCATAGCATATTGGACTCTGGGCACTGAACTCTGCTAAGACAGAACAATCTGTCAAATAATCTGATACGACACTGAACCTACAACTTCCCAGCCTGCAAGCTTGTGAAAACTTCAACTCCATCACCGCAGCTGGTGGAACTCTGCTAAGACGGAACAATCTGTCAAATAATCTGATACAACATGAACCTACAACTTCCCAGCCTGCAAGCTTGTGAAAACTTCAACTCCATCACCGCAGCTGGTTGACTGCTAAGACGGAACAATCTGTCAAATAATCTGGACAACATGAACCTACAACTTCCCAGCCTGCAAGCTTGTGAAAACTTCAACTCCATCACCGCTGCTGGTTAACTGTAACAGCTTTTGGACAATAATGTTTACACAATATACTGTGGTAAGGAACATATGCAGTTTTGATCACTTAAAACATTATACAGAAAAGAGAGAGAGAAAAAAAAAAGAAAGAGAAATTTGTTCTGCTTAGAGTAGTTATATCACAGTACTAAATTTCAGGCATATTTTACATTTGAATAAACAGTATAAAAAAAAGTGAAAAAAAAACAATCTGTTGAGACTAGACATATAAACTGGCACACAAAGCATAGCTGCTAACCCTATGGAGTCAAAATTTGGAAACCAGGGGATGAAGGGGTGGGGTGGGATGGAGAAAAGCCAGCTCAGCTTTTGACTCAAAGCATTTCTAACCCCCTTGTGTTTCAGAAGATAAATGTAGGGGTTTGAAAAGCAAATGCATTTTCCATACATATAATTGCCAAGATATAATATCATTTCAGTTTTATTCTGTAACACCCTCTTTAAAAATTACGCCCTAACGCTCCACTGAAATTCTGGATGGATTTTTTCCTCTCAATTTGGGATTTCAGGAAAAATTTTTCTTTATAAGAGAATTCCAGAAAAATTCAGGGTAGGCAGCTATGCACAAAGCTGTGTGCGCATGCACACACAGAAAGCTATATGCATGCACTAGTTCACACACTCTTTGTTGCCATCAGGAACAAGCAATAGAAGAATAATTTAACGGTATCTGTGCATCTTCAAGATAACAATTTTGATTTGCTTCCTGCATCTTAAAACTGATGGGCTGCAATATATAGATGTCTGTTCTTGATTCTTGCAGGGGATGCAGGAGTGATATTCAAGTTCTACAATGGAAAATGGGTCAAGAGAGGATTTACAGTCAATACTGTTTGTAAATACTGAACAGTATGTCAACACTAGCAGAAACCATTTTGGCAAGAAAGCTTTGGCCTTACCTGTCAAGCCTTTGACTTCCAGCACAACACATATATCCACCACCTCATCCCTGATGGGGGACAGCTTGTGACAGTGTCGACCACGCTCTTTCACGGGCAGAGCTGCAAGAGCAAAGCATGTACATGCTGAGTTAAAACACAGTGGGGGGGTACATAAGTGAGTAACCCAGGAGTGATGGCAATTTACCTCTGACTACGTGTGCAGACACACTTCAATCCTTCTCTTAAGGGAAAGGTCGTATGTTCAAATTTTGTCGCCCAATCAACCAGCTTCCACAATAAAACATGAATAACGTTAGACTGAGCACCCTCTGGCAAATCAAGCTGGTTTTCTCTATACCTAAATAGAGTCTTAATTAACAAAACAAGATCAATTAATCTTCACTTCCAACCTTGGCTTTGGCCAGCTGCAGTGCCTGCTGAAGTTGACAGCAGGTGAAAAATTATAACCAGGCCCCACAAACTGGGTGAAAAGTGATGTGATCTTACTGAAATCCCACACTGTCAACAAACATCTTTCTTGCTTTCCCACAGGTAAAACAATTTCAACAGACACCAGGAAATCAAATCAGCACGTTTGCAAAACCGACTATGCACTAAGTACCAAACAACATCACACAACACATGCACACACATGATTGGATATTACGTTGAAAAAAGAAAAGGAAATTCATCACTGACACTTGCTTGGGTAGTCAAGGATCTCCACAGCTCTCTGTCCTCCGTCATCCACATGAACATACGTGTCAGACCCAGTCCAGCATTTCACTGCATCCAGAACTTGTTCAATCCAATTCCCACACACCCAGCCACCACCATACCCTGCTGGGTGGTCTTGAACAGGACTTCATTGTGGAATACATTACCATTCAAGAGAAACTAACAACATGTAGAGACTCCATTCAGTTCAGTTCAAGTGTTTTATACCAACCCAACCACAAAGGGCTGTATCAGAACTGTGCTGTGAAAGAGGAGGAACACCTTTGAGACTGTTGCTCATACTTCCCGTCCCAGACTGCAGCTATGCAAGTGTTTTTGAAGAAAAGGTAGATTGCAGCTCTGCCCCAGACTCGAACCAGAATATGTGTTCGTAGTCTCATCCTCATTGCCACTCTTACTCATCTATAAACACAGACACCTTATCTCACGTTCTGTCCTTCATGCCCTTCTCACAGCCACTCCCAGTCTCCTTCCATGTCTGTGCATTGCTGCACAACCTTCTGGAGTCCATGATCAGCAGTCAGGGGAAGCAGACAAAGGTGGACTGTTCACTGAAAGCTTGTATCAACTGGTCACTGGAGAGCTCACTATGAAAACCATGGCATGATGTTACTGGAGTTTGTGTGCTGCCTTGGATACACTTCACAGTATCTGTTCATCCCATTCAAAAAAAAAAAAAAAAGAAAAAGAAAAACTATCCTGACCTTTATCATGTTTTTTTTCCTAATAAAAAGTTTTCAAAATCATGATTCTCCTGTCTTGTTAAGGGGTTTCAAAAACAATTTTTTGAAATGTAGAAATTGTTACACAACTTGAGATGATCAACAGTTAGGACATATTGATTTGGTGGCAAAGTCTGTAGCATTAGCAGGACTGCTACTTCCTTGAATTATCTTTACTTTCCTCAATCGAAGGCCAGATAAGACGGTGCTGTTTTGCACCGCAAAGTGAGGCCAGGACCCAGTGACCCAGAGTAGGCACATGCTCTCTTTTACTCTGCATCCTCATTTAAGAAAAATATACAGCGAACAATGACCCCAAAATGACTGCTGGCTGTGGAACTGCAACAGAACCAACATGGATCTGGCTGTGCATGGAGTTGTTGAGAATGAGCAGAGCCATCAGGGCTCAGAAGAAACACAAATACAGGTTTTTCTTTAACTTCTTTGTGCTCGACAGATGGAGGGGGTGGTGTTTTTTGCCGGTGGGCTCTGCAGTCATAAAATACGGGCTGGTACACCCATGGGGATGTCACTTTAAGGCTGTTATGAGTGCATCCTGTAGTCTGATTTGCCTCTGTTCAGGAGCAGTTATGTCCCTTGATATCTTAATGGAGTGTCCTGTGCGTGCCTGTACCCATCGTCAACACAGCGCAGGCCTCCAAACGTGGTACAGGACTGCTCTAAAGCAGGTGAAGACAGCGCTTCTCTGGGGTCCTCCCCAGCGCTTTTGGGTGTTTCCTTTTCTTCAGCAGAGCCATGGGCACAGAAGAAACACAGGTTTTCTTGGACTTCCTTATACCTCTGATACCAATGCATTTATCCATCAACCTTGTCTAACACTCACTGTAGTGGAATGGGCGAGGCACAGCTGTGTGAACAAGCTGAAGAGAATCAGGGTGTGCTGGGTCCAGTACTAGCACCTCCTCTTTCCACTGACTGAGATCCATGGAACAGGTTTTGTGCTCCTGCACGTAGAGCTGCCGGGAGTCTTCACCTGTCCCCAGACACAAGCCATCACTTAGCACAGCACAGATAAATAACATGGGATATGTTGGCAAAAAATACATTTATGATTTTTCAGTAATGTGCACACAAAAATGTACCTTGATGTCAACTACATGAAACAGTCTATAAATAAAAATTCGCTTCCTTGACCTCCTACTCTAAAAATCAGCAAAGATCAGGCCCACAAACAGTGAATAAACCTTCAGAGTTGTCAATACACTCCTGGTAACGACAAAATGTCTGCAATGCCACCACATCATTCCTTATGTGTGGGCCACAGAGGAAACATGATTTACTGTCAGCTCAGACTCTTAACTTTTTCAGTACAACTATGCTTTTCATAAACTTATTTTGCCAGGAAAAAATTCTGCAAACTTTAGAGGGGTGCGTAGGAGGTCAAAGGAAGGATACAGAAATGGCAGTAGTACTTTCAAGCATTTATTTCAAGCCGTTATCAAACCATGTTCTTCTACTTCACACTACACTTCTGTAGCCGTAACACTGAATAACACTCATATGATTCTCTATATCGCAAAGCACCCTGTTCACTGTACATTTCATTCTATCAAATATTACCATCATCATATACATTTGTAGCAGTAAAATAACCTGAATCAGCAATCCAGTTTATATGATGCTCTTTTTCGGATCTACTCAAAGTGTCTATCGTGTACTTCCTCACATAAACGGGTGTCTTTTGGACCAAAATTAAAGATGTATTTCATTTTTGTTTTGAAGTAGTTTCTATAGATATCAAAATCTAATATTCTATCAGTGTAGCACATTTTGAGTGTTCACAAACTAATACGGCCGAGTTGAGTCATGCTGGCTATAAAAAATGACGCCGAGTACAAACGACTCCCGGCTGGGAGAGTGGATGCACATGCACAGTCCCTATAAATAATGTTCGGTGGTAAGAGTCTCCAGATTCAGAGTTCAAGCGACGCAGGTGTCTGATGTAGTCTACAAAACGAAACTTTGCCAGAATTTTTGCATGGATTATTTTTCACTTGAGAGATGTATTGCATTCTCGAAACTTTTTAAAATGGTGTACAAAATAGGCCAAAAGCATATGGATAGGCAGGTCCGCTTTTAGATGTAGAAGAGACATCACTGGAAGTGGACTAGTCCATGTATGCTGTACTGTGTATCTGCAGAGCCATGCAGCCATAGTGCGCAGGGATTGTACATGAACAGTCAGGTCAACATAAGAGCTGGATTTCAGGGATCGTACAGGACACTGGCCAGACCTTTGACCCACAAGTCAAACTAAAGCAAGGCCAGGCCTTGAGTCCATCATCTGTTCATCAATTAACACGATGGTGACAAACATGTCTTGAACAATTCTGACACAAAAACAGGAAAAGAACCACTGGACGCACACATGTCCTGGAAACTTTCCAGTGAGTCATAGTGTTTGGGTTCATCATTACTCTGGCTTTTATGTGCCCCACCGTGACGTTTCTGAAACAAAGATAAGTACCAGTCAAATGCAACATAAAAAATGAAACTATACAGATCTACACACAAAAAAAAAAAAAAATCATCAGAGCAGTCCAGTTCTGATCAGTCTTTCTTTCCCAATCAATTCACAAATTTTGTAAGGATCTGTGTATGTATTTGTTGTGCATGTGTGTGTGAATTATGTGCACATAGCGCACGCCTGTGTGTGTGTGTGTGTGTGTGTGTGTGTGTGTGTGTGTGTGTGTGTGTGTGTGTGTGTGTGTGTAGGTGCAAGTGTGAGAGTGAGTAAGTGCACATGTGTGAGTAAGTATGAGTCAGTGAGTGTGTGTGTGTGTGTGTGTGTGTGTGTGTGTGTGTGTGTGTGTGTGTGTGTGTGTGTGTGTGTGTGTGTGTTGTGTGCGCGCGCGTGTGTGTGTATGTGTTCTAAGCAACATCAGCTGAAAAATACAAAATTAACCACCAGTTACAGAGGTATGTCATGTAACATGTGTTTTTGGCATCTGGATACAAAATTAGAAAAGAATACTCATAAGTCTGAACTTATTTCCAGTTTGCAAAGGAACACAGGAAACTTTTTTTTTTATTCTTCTTGATTGCAAAATAGTTTGTAAGCTTGAGATACTGGTGCAAATTTCTGTTGCAATAATTCATAAAAACAGTTGACCCTGAAACATTCAGCTATTCAAAAACAACAGGCTTACATAAAAAAAAAATCTGGTCTAGGCTACTTTTTGTTATTTTTGTTAGTTTGATTGTCATAAGGAATGCAGATCTTTGGTTTCCACGTGATGAAATTATCAAAATCAAGGTCAATCATCATATCTGATGCAAAATTTCCCTTCTTTTTCACTTCAAAATAGTTTTCAAGCAGTCCACTTCTGCCTGGCAGGAAGAGGCAGTCAGTTTCCAGCATTGGTCATATTTGTCTGCAAGCTTGAGAACAGCAAGAACATCTGGGCTGTTGCATGAATTACTATAATGAACAACAAAAATACCATTCCATGAGTATTCTCCATGCAGCATGACTTGTTCTACATGCTAAAAGCACCAGTCCATGAGTATTCTCCATGCAGCATGACTCGTTCGTTCTACATGCTAAAAACACCCATCCATAAGTATTCTCCAAGCAGAGTGACTCGTTATCTGTGCTAAAAACACCAGTCCATGAGTATTCTCCATGCAGCGTGACTTGTTCTACATGCTAAAAACACCCATCCATGAGTATTCTCCATGCAGCATGACTCGTTCGTTCTACATGCTAAAAACACCCGTCCATGAGTATTCTCCATGCAGAGTGACTTGTTATCTGTGCTAAAAACACCAGTCCATGAGTATTCTCCAAGCAGAGTGACTCGTTATCTGTGCTAAAAACACCAGTCCATGAGTATTCTCCATGCAGCGTGACTCGTTTTACACATGCTAAAAACACCACCTCATAAGTATTCTCCATGCAGCGTGACTCGTTACACGAGCTAAAAACACCCATCCATGAGTATTCTCCATGCAGCGTGACTCGTTCTACATGCTAAAACACACCACTTCATGAGTAATCTCCATGAAGCGTGACTCTTACATGTTTAAGTTACCTCACCGCCACCCTCACTGCCACCAACTACACACTGTCACTTTACACTGACATGCGGCCTTCCATGTAGCCTGGCAGTGGATGGGCCAGCTGACGTGGACGAAACCAGAGCTGCAGTCCGTAGAAGAAAAAGGTCATGAGGTCCCCCTGTCCTTAGGGTCAGTGGGGAGTAGTAGGGAACCATCTGGGATTGCCTCTGCCACAGAATGCTGCCGTCGGCACCGCTCAGGACATAGACCTGGAAACAAGAGGGCAAATAACTTTAAACATCAGAACGTTGTATTGTGTGTGTGCGCGCGCGTGCGTGCGTGCGTGCGTGTGTGTGTGTGCAGTGCATGTGTGTGTGTGCAAGCACGCGTGCGCACACATTCATACATGCATGCCTGCGTCCGTGTGTGTATATGTGCATGAAGTATTTGTGCGTGTATGTGTGTGTGTGTGTGTGTGTGTGTGTGCGAGAGAGTGTGTGTGTGTATGTTTTTATAGTATGTATGTGTAGTTGTGTGCATGAATGCCAAAACAAAATTTAAAAAAAAAAAAAATCAAAACCCCTTTACATAAGATTGAAGGAACTATACTTTTCTTTCCAGTGATAAGAATTTGGGTCCAAATATCAAGTTAGCTGAATACTGCTGCTATGTCTAATTAATCCATTAGTGTTCACCAAAATTTCAAATAATCTTGTTATTTCTTTGTTTCTTGCAAAAGAAAAAAAAACAAACTTTGCATTGGTTGAAAAAAAAAACCCACCATAAGAAAGATTCAGCACTTACAATGGCATAGTCATACAATGGCCACCTGCCCTTGCCCCACATCATCATGAAGTCTGGGACATCGTCTCATCAAACCGCCCCGGTGCCGGAACGCTGCAGCGCCACAGAATGCAGTGACACATTCACGTTTAATGAATGGCAACCATATTCAATCAACAAACACTAAACACAAACTGAAGAATGCCAAGCGAGTTTGGTAAAGACATCTGCCATTAACACACAGACCTGACAGTAAGATAGACAAAATGGAATTAGTGCAGAGACCCACGCTGTTGACACATGTCAGTCAGAAAATGTTGTTCTGGAAATTCATAAACTAACATCACTGCCACATTCAGGCTGTGTTCTACTGTATCATATTCTTTTGCATTGTGATAAACTCTGTTGTCTTACAAAGCTGCACTGCCCTGCGCTGAAGCACACTGCAACTGCAGCAGGCTCTACAGAACAACGATAAACTGGACTGAACAACAGAGTCTCTAGCAGTTATAATCATGGGATCTCTGACCTTGTCATGTTTTGCTGTTCTTGCTACGGTAGCCGATAAATCAATATCGTCCTCTCTTTCATAATGCTTGTTTAACTTTTCATCGTTTAAAATGAAAAATTTGTCTATAGCATGTTAAAGTTTCAAAGTGTTTGACCCAAAATTGTATCTGCTTGTTACATTAAAAAATGGAGTAATGTGTTAAAAAAACTGATGTTTGAGTTTGTCAAAACATCATTTCAAAAAGAGCATTACATGTGAAATTCTATTATATTACTACAAAATCCATTGCCAACAACAAAATGTCCATTTGTTTGCCTCTTGGTAAAAGGAAATATTAGAATTTAATTGAAGCAACCTTTCTGTTTGTTCACATCTTCATACCAGGCATGAGAAGCTATCCATTCTGTAAACTCATAAGGGCTGAAAGGGATAAAAGCCTTCATCATTAGTGCAAATCACCAAAAATTGTAAGCCCATACCTGTAGCTCTCAAAATCTGGGATCTTTTGGCTGCTTAGCTGTCGACTCCATATTTCTTGGAGCGTTTCTCCATTGTACAAAGTGACGACTCCCTCAAAGGCAGTCATCAGGATGTCCAAAGTTCCGTCGTGAGTCAGGTCAATAAGCACTGGTGAAATCATGACCCCTTTCTCTTGACCCCTGTCATATCCACAATGTCTGAGTGTTTTTCTTTTTTGCTGTTTGTAACATTAGAAAAAAAAATCCAAACAGAAGAATAATGAATCAAAACATAAGAATAATACAAGCTCAAATAACATCTTAAAGTACGCTTCAGTTTGTGTGTTGTTCGTCCTTCGATTTCAAAGATGACCATGATGGAAGATTGCTGAGTGTGGGTCCGCAGGTGGCTGGTGAGGCCAATCTGGGCCCAGCAGGAACACTCACATGTGGGTGGGTGCTACAGTGGAGTGGAGGTAGCTCTGGCCTTGTGCACGGCTCACTTTCTCTCAGCTTCTGCTGTGTGTCTCCTCTGATGTACATGCACCCTTTGTGATGCTGCTTCACCAGGCTAGGCGGTCCAGGGCAAGCAACTCCCAGGTGTTGAGGTTGATGTCCAGGCCTTTGAGGGACACTTTGGGGCTGTCCTTGAAACGTTTCTTCTGCCCCCCAACTTTGCCCTTGCCCTGACTCAGTTCTCCGTACAGCAGTTGTTTCGGCAGTCGACTATCTGGCATTCTGACGATGTGGCCAGCCCATCTGGCTCGGGATTTCTGAAGGAGAGTGTAGATGCTGGGGATGCTGGATCTTTCCAAGACCTCAGTGTCTGGGACTTTGTCCTGCCACTTAATGTGTAGGAGTCTGCGGAGACAGCTGAGGTGAAAATGGTTGAGCTGTTTGGCGTCTCTGCCGTAGACAGTCCAGGTCTTGCTGGCATAGAGGAGAGTCGTTAGTACCACTGCATGGCAGACCTTCAGCTTGGTGTTAAGGCTTAGTCCTCTTCGCTTAGAGACATTTTCACGGAGTCGCCAAAACACGGAGCTGGCTTTGGCAATCCTGTTGCTGACCTCTGCGTCAATGTTCACAGCTCCTGAGAGTGTGCTGCCCAGATAGATGAAGTTGTCAACTGCCTATAAGTTCTGCCCTTTTACCATGATGTGTGGTTCCTGGTAGGGTTTTACCTGGCGCAGGCTGATACATCACTTCGGTCTTTTTGGTGCTGATGGTGAGACTGAAGTTGTCGCAGGCTCAAGAGAGCCCGTCAATTTCGTCCTGCATCATCTGCTCTGTGCTGGCATTGAGAGTGCAGTCATCAGCAAGCAAGAAGTCCCTGATGACGGTCTCTTTCACCTTTGTAACAGCCTGCAGTCGGCTGACGTTGAACAGTCCACTGTCAGTTCTGTATCTGACATGGCGGAGATGACCATGCTGAAGAGTGTAGGGGCAAGAACACAGCCTTGCTTTACGCCATTGGTCACTGAAAGGCTTCTGACTCAGAAGTCAGAGGAAGAAGCGTTTCCACTTCAGTTTGTATTGATCACATAAACAGTCAGAGACAAAACACATACACATGCATGTTGCATGTCTATACATTCACCTACATACATTGTCAGGCAAACAAATTTGACGAACAGAACATCTACAGACCTGCCAACCCACTAAGAGACCAATGAGTAAGAATTGAAGCTCGGGATGAGTGATCGCTCACGGCGAGGTCGGACGGACATTATCACGTCTCTGCGCTAATTGCCTGATTACAGTGTTAATGAGGCTTTTAAAGATCTTCATGACCGTGTAGAAGCATTCCTGGACATGTAACGAATCGAATGGTATGTTTCATGCTGGAATCGGCAGCGGCAGTGCAATGAAGAGATCAAATTAGGGAAAAGACAACACAAAAAACAGGCGCATGAAATAAGTTTTCTCTGCTGTGTTGAGAATCAACGTAGACTGGTCTGCCCTCGCGCACCGTGGTTACTGAGATAATCTGACAGTGGTGTAACCTAATGAGTGGTGACCACAAAACACCGAGTAGACAGAAGAGGAACTTTTGTTCTACTTCAGACAGTGACACAAGTGTGTGTGAAGATAGATGTGCTAAACCTGAAAAGAAGCGTTTAAACGTCGAACCTACCGCCGACGATATGAATTTTCAAGAAGCCCTTGATAAAGCCCTCGAGAAAATAGACCATCTTCGACAATCTAGCAACAAAAGAAGATATAGAAAAAATGAAAAACGAAATGAAAATTTTGACCGACAGTTTCATGGAAAAGGTGGGAGAACTGGAAGGAAGAATACTACAAGCAGAGAGTAAGCTGGAAAAGGCACAGGCGGAAATCGTGGCAGAAAGAAGAAAAAGTGACAGTCTGGCGAATATGGTACGACAGCAGGAGAGGCAGATCAAGGAGAACGAGAGCAGTCTGAACGACCTGCAACAGTACAGCAGACGCTGGAACCTATGTGTGTACCGGGTGCCGGAGGCGGACGGGGAGACGGCCGAAGACTGTGTGCGGAAGGTGTGCCGGGTCTTCACGGACGGAGTTGGCATCGCCACCGCCGCTGCTGACATCGAGGTGGCCCACAGGTCGGAAAACGAAACGAGGCAGTGCTAAAGCCAGGCCAATACTGGTGAGGTTTTTTGACAGAAAGAAACGAGACTCTATTTTAACTAACAGAAGAAAACTGAAAAACAAAGGAACTGTCATTGATGAGACCTAACCTACGCCAACTACCAACTTTCCACAAATGCACACAAACACTCAGCAACGATGTCTGTGTGGAGTTCTAATGGAAGAGTGATGGCCAAGCTGTTAAATGGACAGATCCTGAAATTAAACATTCGCATGGACCTCGATGTCGCTTTCCGCAGGGCAATGACTTCCAATGTGATCAGTGACCAAGAGGACACGTGAGGTGACAGTGTGTGGCTGTGTGTATCATGTTCATCAGCGGTTTTCATATTCCCTGCACACTTTGTGTCAGAGGCATTGTTGTGGGTGCTTGTCATGTTGGTTTCTCTTTTCCTGCAACTTGAAATGGGTAAAACAACTGTTTACTTTAGTTTGATTCTGGTTTGTTTATCTCTTGTACATTTCGTGTCAGTGTAGCTGCCATATATTTGGAGTCATCTTTTTTTTTCTAGCCTTCCTTAAAACATTGAATCTAGAAGAGATTTCCTCCTTTTGCCTCTCTCTCTCTCTCTCTCTTCTCTCGGATGTCTCAAACATTTTGTGTGTAATTCTCACCTGATTTACCTCGGATGTCAACATTTTTGTGTTAATTCTCACCTGGGGGGGGGGGGGGGGGGGGGGGGGGGGGGGGGGGGGGGGGGCATCCGTTTGATTGTAGAGTGGGGTTGCTGTGTATGTGTGTGGGTCTGTTGGGGGGGGGGGGGGGGAGGGGTTGGGTGCGGAGGAAGTTGTGTACATATTGATAGGCAGGGGGGTGTGGCCTTTGAAAGGGAATTATTTACTCGCAATTGTGAAATATAGCTTTTCTGCTTATGCTATGCACTGATGTTTACAAGTGATGGGGAAAACCACAGCGGGCACATGATAAACCATACTTCTGTGTGTACCGATCTCTGCATACTGTGGCCAAGGAATTTTGTGGGACATGTTGCTATAAAATGGACCAGATGTACACATGCGTTTCTCTACATGTACAAAAAGGTTTATGGTCATAAGTCTCTGGTGTTTAAAACCCAAATGATATAACTATACCCTTGATTATGATGTCATGATTTTTTATATGGTGCAAATTGTGCGTACATGATATTGAGCAACAGTTTTCACTGTCAATGTTGACAAGACAGTTACCCTGTCTATTAGGCCTGTACCGTTCCCGGTCCCCGCCTCCCCCTTCTGGTATTTGGTCCCCCCCCCCCCCCCTCCCCCGCTTTAGGGCCCCTCATATTTCATTCTTTTTCTGCTATAGATGTACGCAGAAGTGGGAGTATGCGATTATGTGCGCTCACGCGCGCGTGCGGGCGCGCGCGCACATGCGCGCGTGTGTGTGTGTGTATGTGTGTGTGTGTGTGTGTGTGTGTGTGTGTGTGTGTGTGTGTGTGTGTATGTGTGTGTGTGTGCATGCGCGTCCTGTATGTGTGTGTGTGTGTGTGTGTGTGTGTGTGTGTGTGTGTGTGTGTGTGTGTGTGTGTTGTCTGTTCGCGAGTAGAGAGAGCAACACACTCTTCTGAACCTGTGTCTTGCTCAGATTAGTTAACGGGAGTGTATGATTTTTCCTTGACTTGTTTTGGCTGTAAATACTTGACTTCTTGTTTCGTTACTTCTCTTTTCTCCTGGTGGGTAGCTATGTGATCTTCTCTGTAAATGGGGAAAAATTCACAGATATGTTTTTTTTTTTCTTCTTTTTCCTCTGTTTTGGATAAATTATTACCATCATATTCAATGCGATTTTTGTGCTCCCATAAAAAATAATACAATTCCGATATGTTATTAGTGTCACTTAGCTAGTGAACCAAGTGTTTATGAATTGTTCCTAGTGCGACTTACCTGATGCTGTTGCTTTAGATTTTTTATTTTACTTATTCATGCGAGTGTGTGTGTGTCTCTGTGTGTGTGTGTGTGTGTGTGTGTGTGTGTGTGTGTGTGTGTGTGTGTGTGTGCGTGTGTGTGTGTGTGCGCGCGCGCGCGCAAAAAATATGACTAGCAACATGAAAATTTGTAATATGTGCAAATGCATCATTTTGCATTTACGTACGTGTACGTGTTCCAACTTGCACATTGTGGCTGACAAATTGCGTGTGTACCAGATTGTGAAAGAGTTGTCTAGGTCCAAACTGCGCATAAATGCACATCTTACACTCATACATTGCTGATGTATATAACTGAAATATGCTTGTGTACATGAAAATGCATTTACACTGATATCTGTATGCACGTTACGTCTAATGTCACGATCTACGATATTGTGTGCACAACGGGAAAGACTTATTTGACTTTTCAGGACAAGATTATCCTCCGACGCCACTGCGTTCTCTCCGTAATCATTGCGGGAGACTGGAACTCTGTCCGAAATTATACTCTTGACTGCTGTAACTACAAACACAATAATAATCCAAAGGCGCAAGAACAAATAGATGATATGATGGATAATCTGGACCTCGTAGATGTTTGGCGGGAACTGAATCCCGAGCTTAGGAGATACACATGGAGAAGGAACACGCCATTCCAGCAGAGTAGACTAGACTATTTTCTGATCTCGGATATATTAAGTAATTATGTTACTGAAGCAGATATACTACCTGGCTACCGATCTGATCACTCCTTGATATTACTAACTCTGCAATGTGGCCAACAAGAGAGGAGAAGTCTACTGTGGAAATTCAATAGTTCCCTATTAAAAGACATGAAATATGTGGAAGAAATAAATAATGTAATCAAAGAGGTAACTGAAGAGTACGCAGCCCTACCTTATTGTCGTGATTCCATAGAAAATATAGCAAAGTTTGATCTGCAGTTTTTATCTCAGATCAGCTGTTCTTGGATACGCTGCTGATGAAGATTAGAGGGAAAACTATTGCCTACGCAACAATGAAGAAACGTGAAGCTTTCAAAAGAGAAAAGAACTTGAAAAAAATATAGAACAAATTGAAAGAAAGGATTTACATACTGATGAAGAAAAAGCAGCTCTTGAAAATGTCAAACAAGAACTGGTCAGTTTAAGACATAAAAGAATGGAAGGTGTCTTGTTGCTTTCAAGGGCAAGATGGGTTGCCGAAGGGAGAAAGAATAACAAATACTTCTGCAGCCTTGAAAAAAGGAACTATGTAAGTAAACATATAACGAAACTTACATTAAGGGATGGTACAACGTTAGCAAATGATAATGACATTGCTGAGGCAGTGAACTCATTTTACAAAAATTTATATTCGGAAAGAGTTGTAGAACAGTGTGAAATCTCAAGCTTTACTAACCAACTGCCACAATTAACAGAAGAGGACAGAAATACTCTGGAGGGGAAAATAACTTTAGAAGAGGCTGGATATGCGTTAAAAAAATGGGCAACAACAAAAGCCTGGAAGTGACAGTTTCACAGCTGAGTTCTTTAAGTTTTTTTGGTTACAGTTAGGGTCATATGTCGTAAGATCTTTAAACGAAGGGTTTGACAAAATGGAACTATCCACTACCCAGAAGGAGGGGGTCATCATATGCATTCCGAAAGGGGATAAACCCAAAGACCAAATAAAAAACTGGAGACCAATATCGCTTTTGAATGTAGTGTATAAAATTGGATCTGCGTGCATTTCTAATAGATTAAAATATGTTTTAAGTTCAATCATAAGTGAAGATCAGAGTGGCTTTATACCAAATCAATATTTAGGAGATAACATTCGACTTATCTACGATCTCATGGATTACCTTGTTAAAACTAGCAAATCTGGGCTATTACTATGCTTTAGACTTTGAAAAAGCATTTGATAGTGTTGACTTACAATTCACGTTTAGGTCTTAACAGCATTTGGTGTAGGCCCTGACTTCTGTCGATGGATTAAAACTTTTTATAAAAAACATTAAATCAACAGTTTCTGTCAATGGCAAGCTAACTAGCTGGTTTGCCATTGACAGAGGTTGTAGACAGGGCGACCCGATATCACCATACTTGTTTGTTATGTGCGTTGAAGTGTTAGCACTCATGATAAAAGAAAACCAAAATATTCAAGGCATTAAAATTGGAAATACTGAACATAAAATATCACAATACGCAGACGACACTGAACTTCCTTTAGAAGGAGACAGAAAATTGTTTGAAGAATCAATCAGAACCATTGAAAAATTTGGAAGAGTATCTGGGCTTGTATTAAACACGGAAAAGACGATAGCAGTATGGCTTGGAAGTATGCGGAACTCAGCACTGAAATTTTTACCACACCTGAAGATGGAGTGGAATCCAAACCGTTTTAAGATTTTAGGGGTCTGGTTCACGAATGATTTGAAAGAATGTGAAGTTGTGAATTTCGAGGAAAAGTTCTCTGAAATAAAATCATTATACAGAACTTGGCTAAAAAGACAAATTACACCACTTGGTAGAGTCGCAGTTCTTAAGTCGCTTGTGCTATCAAAAATTGTTCATTTATGGATATTGTTGCCAAATCCACCTGACCGTCTTTGTGAGGAAATTAAAAAATTAGTGTTTAAATTTGTATGGAATAAAAACAAAAGATAATAAATAGAAAAACGTCTGTTAAAAACATCGGCTCGGGGGGTATGGGTATATCCCAACATTAAAAAATATCTGAACGCATTGAAACTAACGTGGATTCGTAAATACAATCCAGTAACCATAAATGGAAAGAACTTCTCAGACTTCAGTATCCGAATATTGACATAATGGAAAACATAGGGTCCGATTTGCCGAACCACGGCTGTGTAACACATTCTGGAAAGATGTTTTTAAAGCATACAAAGAATTTGGAGAGGTAAAACATGTGTCAAAACTGTAGAAGATTTTTGTTCTGAACCGGTTTTTTGTAACAATCATATTAAAGTTGAGAAAAAAACAGTTTATTATCAAACCTGGATCAGAAATAATGTACTTTTTGTAGGAAATCTTTTGGATGACAATGGCAACTTCTTCACATTCCAATCTTTCACAGAAAAGTATGGCGTGTTCAGTAATTTTGTTACTTACCATGGAATCATATGTGCTGTGAGAAAATATGCAAGAGAGATAGGACTGAATTTGACGCACAGGGCCTCGAATTTGTTCTAACCAATTACTGAACAGAATCAAAACAGCTCCTATAGGAGCAAGGTACTATTATGACATCTTAATGGAAGATGCAAATGAGCCTAAGTGTTGTTGTAATAAGTGGGAAGAAAGGCTAGGAACTGGGGTCTGTTGGTTCAAAGCATTTCAGAAAATTGGAAAAATAAAAGATATTAAACTGAAATGGTTCCAAATCAGAGTAACTCATAGAATTTTGGGAACAAATGTAATTCTTCAGAAAATGAATATAACCAATTCAGACAAATGTTCGTTCTGTCACAACGAGAAAGAAACGATAAGACACATTTTCTGGACCTGTGCAAGGACAAAACATTTTCTGGAGGACATTTCAAAATTCGATAAATGAAAAATGTAACAACTCAAACATATCGCTAACAGAAAACATAGTTTTATTTAACTGCGATAACCATTACAGAGCTGACAAGGTTTTTGACTTAATTCTGCTGTTAGCTAAATATTTTATCTACAAATGCAAATGTGAAGGTAAACAGCCTCAATTCATTCAGTATATTTCATATCTGAAAAGAAGATATGAAATTGAAAATATATGTCTGTCGTATTGATATGTCTCAGAAAAACTGTCTGGCTCAATGGGCAATGTATCTACCCCTTTTTGAATAACCTGCCGATGCTCTTTTTTTTTTTTTTTTTTTTTTTTTTAGAATTACTGTCACGGATCAACACTGTCTGTATTTGTGTATAATGTATCCTGTCAAATTTGCTGGTGCATGAATGTTCTGACCAAGTTTTTTTCTTTTTCGCATCTTGTCCAGAACTTTCTGCTCCACGTTTCAACATTTTCATAGCTAAAACTTCAAAAGGACACTAACTTCACTGAGTGGTAAAGATGGTGAAACGAACTGCGCATGACCGGAAACGCTTCTTGAAGATTACTGGTTGTACGCACGTCACTGTGCGTGTTTGTACATAAGCCGATTTTTTTTTCATCCGTTTTTTTTTTTTTTTGGGGGGGGGGGAGTGTTTTTTGTTGTTTTTTTTAAACTTTCAATGTGTAATTTTTTGACTAATTGCGTAAGGGCATAAGAATTCTCACTTGGGCATAATAAATTATGTGAAATGAGTAATGGTTGGCAGGTCTGCATCTATTCCTTTTATCCTCTCCTCATACGCTTCAGATTTACTATCCTATATCAAAGCAGAGATCAGCATGATCTTGGTAAACATATCAAACTGGAAAAAGGGAGTTTTTTTTTTTTTTTTTTTAATCTAACGAACCCCCCCAAAAAAAATCAAGTTCTGAAGCACTGAAGAAGCAGTCTACAGAGATTCACATACTACAAATAAATGAAACATGACCTCTCAAAACAGAGAGAAAAAAAAAGAGAAAAGGAATCTTACTACTAAAAGCAGTTTTATGATATACTTATCTGTGGAAAAAAAAAATGCCTCATCCCTATTTGGTATGCAACATCCCCATATGACCAGGATCCTAAAAAAAAAATCAAAGTTGGGAAAGCAGCTCCCATTTAGGTTTTCAGTATTTTGAAACCAAATTCAGATTTAAATGCAGCATGGTGTCCAACTCCTCTTCAGCAATATGGCATTTCCCTATTGCTTTTTCATGCCAATACGGAAAAAGTCATGCAGGAAAACAGGTCTGAGTTCCACTCCCTCCCCTTGATATACATATACAATCACTGTACACAAAGCCTTCCCCTCCCACTCTAACACACAGGCATATGTATCATCAACTGTACCACCCCAATAGCAACCCTATGGGAAGAGTGGGACTGAACAAGATAAATAGAAATCATGAAATGAAGACTGTCTGTGGTTAGATCACTGCACTGCACCTTAAGTCAGAGTTAATTTCAACAAGTTTTATACGGTCAGCACATGTATGGTACATGCATGCGCTCACACAAAACACACGCTCATTTTGTGTGCATACGCATCTTCACACATGTACACATCATATAAATATGCATGCACATATACACAACATAAATACACAATGTCCAAATTACTGTCCTCCTTGTAGGTTCCTCTACTCTGCCATAACTGGGGCACATTCTGTTTGCATGCACTAGCCACACAAGCATGCACAAGCACACGCCCACACAGAAAGACATGATTGCAAGTGAAGGCATGTACATGCATGCCCCAGTACAGGGCACCTATGTGTGCACTTACTCATGCATACATCACAAGCACACCTTCTGTTCCATTGCAGCCATTGCATCTGTTGTCACACAACCAACATAAATTCATTATGAATGATTCAACAAATACGATGAAATGCCTGTGCTATGCATTTGTTGTTAAATTAATACAGAATTATTGGTAAATCCTCCCTGCATCACAGTTAAGATGTTTCATTCATAAGACATTCATTAGTTAGATCAAAAGCAAAAAAAAAAAATCAATGATCAATGTCTACAGACAACAGATATATTACTTGACAAAGAAAACATAGGAAACTCTGCAATTCATCCATGAAACATACACTGATTATTGCAATTTACCTGTAGAGAGTGCGAAGCTGTGATGGTTTATTTTCCATGACAAAGCCGTACAAGTCTGGGTAGGAGATTATCATGAGATCTCCTGGAACAAAACCGTATACATCCTTCAGTATAATTAGTAAGTCTTAAACAATGCAAAGGCAGTGATAATTAAATATATCAACATCTTTTTGCACCTTCATGCTGATCAATCAGTAATAATTAGCACAGTCTTTGAAGATCAAGTGCACTGCCACTGCTTTTTCATCACTATAAATTTCTATCTAGAGACCAGACATAAATACAAGTTTTCACATCACTGCCTGGAAATGCAACTGCCATAAGTCTGAAAATCAAATTTTACAGGTGATGAAAAATACCTGTATATTTATCCCCCACATGATATACTGCGAGCTGAGTTATGGTACAAGTATTTTGATTACAGCATGTTTATTTTTTGGATAACATGATAAGGACTTGGCTATGTTATGCCCCTTGGCCCGCTCTTATTGTATACCAAAAGTCTCAAAAATGCAAAAAGTTGAGTTATGGCAGCTGTATATTCGGGCAGTGAAATGGGATGGATTGAGTTTACATGAGTGTGCGCGCGTGCATGCGTACATGCGTTTGTGTGTGAGAGAAAGAGAAGGAGAGAGAGAGTGAAAGAGAGAGAGAGAGAGAGAGAGAGAGAGAGAGAGAGAGAGAGAGAGATAAACATGAGAGACAGACATATGAAGTAGTATCCAAATAATATATTTCTACATTTAAGACTATACATTGAAACTGAGTTGTTTTTTTCTCCCCCAAGAAAATATCTAGGGCTTCAACCAATCCTATTACCTAAAGTAATCATCACATCAAGGTCTCAATGACCTATGGCTAAAGTTTGCATACAACGTCCATTCTCATGGATAAAGACCAAACAGACACAGACACAGACACATACACACACACACATTTCGCACACACACACACACGTAGAGGGTGAAATAATATTGTAGTAAATTTCTTTCAGGGATGATGATAGGCTTTTTCAGCTAGCTGAATGGGCTCAACAAAAAGATTGTTTTTACAATAAAAAAAAGACACACAAAAAACAACCTTAAGCCAAAGTTTTATTTATGCACTGCTTGGCAGCAGAGCACTCACACACACACACACACACACACACACACACACACACACACACACACACACACACACAGGTTTTCTTTTTTTTTAATTATGTTTATGGCAGAGCCATAACAAAAACAATGTTGCAATCTCTATGGCAAGAACACAGATAAACTGTCCAAAAATGCCTTGAACAAATATTACCAACACTCACTGGCAGGAAAACACCTGTTTTTCCTATCCTTTCTGCTTCTTCTTTTGGCCAAATTTTCTTGCTTTTGCTGGTGATGGACTGCCAACATTCAGAAATTTTCTCCACCCTTATATAAAAGAAAAAGAAAAGCCTTGCACAGTGCTTCCCTTGCCTGCCTGAATTCATGAATGGGAGCAGATGACCCCTTGTGCTTGATAATGAATCAGGGCAGAATGCCTTGTTTATGATTTGGCCATGGGTCCGAGTGGTAGCAAAGTTCTCTTCATTTGGCAGGATAGAGAGAATCCTGCAGGATGGACTAACAGACAGACACAGGGCTTTCCTCAAACTCGCTTAACAACAAAATAAAGATAAATAAAGCACAGCAGAACAAAAAAAACAAACACCACTACCATACTGTTAAGTCACAAACTGATAACACGTGAACTATTCACAGCTGACTTCAATTTCTAGAGAAAACAGTAACTTCTGTATGACTGTATTATCAGCTCTGCAAAACTGGCAACAACCAGGACAGCGTTCAGTTCAATATCCCCTTTTGCTTTGACACCATAGACAGATATTTGTCTCTGACTCTTCTTGAATATACAAGTGCCAACAATAATCAAACCTGTCTTAACCTAAAAATGCTGTACGTGACAGAAAAGATTTCCAAAACAAGTTTCCAGAAAACAGGTATGCTATTCATAACAGTATGCATTCTGGGGACAATGCTACTTCTTTTTTCCTCTCTAATTGTTATTGTTATTGTTATTTTCTTGTTAATAATTTAATTATTATGGATACTACTTTCATCAGGATGATGAAGATGATGATAATGATGATGATGATTTCCTTCTAAATGTGAAAAAAAAAACCCTTGCAAATTCTTTTTTCCTCCAATAAATTTCAATAACTGCACCATAACCACAAACATAATATATACTCTGTGTACAGACCAGGCCTCATGGCAACCAAACTTTCAGTCATACAAAGCCTTTCAAGTCAGACTGTTACAAACTGATCTTGGCATTTTTATAATATCATCTCCTTAAACACAAAAATCATTAAGTAAACTTATTATGATTGAATTGATCGTTTGCGTCACTCAGGAAGTGGGTGGGGAGTATGTAAATGAGCATGGGGGGAGAAGAGGGGAAGGGGAGGAAGATGGATGGGTAAATCTTGTGGGGAAGGTGGCTGGGGGGAAGGGGTAGCAGTTAGTCATAACAAACTCCTTGGATAGAGGACCCTCTTTACTGTCGACATCAATAACTGGTGCTCTCAAAGGACAGAAGGGTCTCTGTTCATGACTGCACAGAACTAAGTGCGACTGACACAACTTTACCACTACTAACTTCAAACTTGTACAGCACTGTTTCAGTGCGTACGTACTTAATTTTGAACAAAATAATCACAAATTTCACACAGTTTCCTAACTTCCATGATTTTCATTTGGCAGAAGGCTGTCATTCTCAAACTTTGACTTTTTTTTCGTCTTTTTCAAGCATGCGACCAATCAACTGGGGATTGCTGACTTTCCGACACCAAACGAACGTTTGATTCCACCAACATCTTTTCTGTTTGATTCCACCAACATCTTTTCTGTTTAGCCAGCCCTCAACTTGTTTTTGACACTGGCATCAACTGAAGCCACATCAAAGTTTTCTTTCACACATGGCATTTTTAAAACTAGGTCTACAAGTCACTGTGGACACAAAACCACATGTGAGTCAACTGTTCCTCTTCCAATCTGACACATATGAGCATTTACTGAAGCAAGTCTCCACCAGCTGGAAGTGCTTCTGTTTCTGGTGAATGAAAACAAGTCCTTGCATCAAGTTAAAATGCAATATAACACAGAGGCATATTTTTTTTATTCAATGATTAAAAAAAAAAAAACCCACTGTTGTCTGAGATGATTTTATAAAACTGATTTCTGTCTGGGATGGACAAGTTTAACCCATGAAAACTCAAAATAAGCAAAAACAGAACCAGCAGTACCCGACACAGTCTCTCCTCCACTTCCAAGCAGGATGTAGGCAGACCCATTAGCCGTCTTGTACCTAACCGGACTCATGTAGGTCTCCCGGTTGTTTGGCAATTCCAGGTAACGTCCCAGCGGTTGGCCTGTCTGGCCGGAGAGAAATATCACCCTACCTGAAGCTCTGTCATGGTCCTGAAACAGGAAAATACAAATCAAAGATCTTTCACCCCAGTCAGAATTATTTTGTTCTTCATGCCTCCCTGATACCACAATCAATTACTCATGTCTTCAACAGGATGAAGAACATGAGTGCCCATGGAGCAAAACCAAATTTTTGTCATCCTCCACCACAACAGAACATTCATACCTCTTACCAGTTCACTCCCTTAGTTTACTGAATGTTTCTGTTCAATACCACATCTCTTGGGTACTTTTCCATTGTTGCTGTTTTAGCAATCATACACATTTCCCGTGTTCATTTTTGCTGATTTCATTACCAATTCTGAATCTAAAGACCCAACATTTTGATGACATATTTCTTGCATGATCTTTCAGTTTTATGGTCAGCAAACTGTTACAACCAAATTTCTTTAAAAAAAAAAAAAAAAAAAAAAAAAAAAAAAAGAGAGATCAGCATAATTAGCATCAAAATGTCTAAACTGGTAAGCGTTAATAATCAAACTGGCCAGTTTTAGATTACGGTGTGAATAAAGCCTTCACAAAATTATCCTACTGATAATACAAAAACCACCACACGATTCTTCACAACAAAATTATGGATTTCTTAAATCTAATAACGTTGGCTGGTGATTGATCAGTCATTTCGAGATTTTGCGGCTAAAAACATTTCATGACTGTACACTTACAATCCCCTTAGCAGCACACAAAAACTACTGGATTTTAATGGTTCAAGAGGTTGAAAACAGTCTTTCAGTTGATATAGTGTGAAGTCAATACATTCAGAGAATACAAAAACGTGGTAACACAGAACTAATGAAAAGTAGTTAGCAATACTTCTAAGATTACAGCATGAAATCATCTGTATGTTTTTATATATCTTTCATCAAGACTGGTCACTTGTACTGAAATTAGAAATAAAAGAAATGTTTGGTTCAAGCCCATCTAATCAATCCACAACACAGACCTGAGAACTTGTGTTCACATGAGAATCAAATGGCTGGTTAAATGAACATTCATCGTCTCCTTTTTAAAGAGAGAATGTGTGAAAAAATGTATTTACAATTCAAATTATGATGTGATACAGTAGGTACTAAGAAGAAAATATTTTAGAAGTAAAATACCTTATTGTATGGTCTGCAATAAAGGAAATCCATGTGAGAAAGTCTGAATACTAACATATGCACACACATAAAATTAAATGTAAGGAAAAATAAACTTCAAGCTCGAGATGCAGCAAAGGTTACTTTCCCATACCAGGCAATTGCACGACCTCAGGCCAATACATTCTGATTGGAAAAAAAATAGAAAAAAACAAAAAAAAGCAAACAAAACAGTTTGTTTTTTTTTAATTTTGAAAAACAACAACAAACAACAACAACAACCAAATGCAAACAAGCAAATTAAAAAATCTGAAGAATATCTATTCTCATATCTGCTTGGAGAAACAGACCCACAAAGAATAAACTGCTCAATATTCAAACATTGCACATTGTTGCTGCTGTTGTTGAATCACATGCTTACATTCAGCAACCCAACAAAACATACCTGAGGCTCTTTGTCAGGATCTCCTCCATGAGTCACCAGAATGTCTTTGACGCCATCTCCATCCACATCAGGAATCAGTAAAGCGCGGCACACGAGCCACTTGGCCACAAAATGGTTGGCCCAGATTTTATCCTCTGCATCGACCACCCAATGAATTTTACCTGACAATGCAAAATTTGACCTGTAAGATTTTAACCAGAAACCTGTCAAGCAAGACACATCTTTCCTTTCATTGTTACAATGTGGTCTGCAACAGATTGTGTTTCATCATTTCGTCTGTGATTAAGAGGCTGTTGGAATGATGTATGCTGTGCATGTTCACACAAACACATACACACACACACATACACACATGCACACACACACACACGCACACACACATGCACGAGCACACACATGCGCGCACACACACACACACACACGTGTGCACACACACACACACACACACACACACACACACACACACACACACACACACGTACACATACATCTACATGATCTCCTGAAAAACACAAAGCATTCCACAATTTTTTATAACTGCCTCAACAATAACCTGTATTCATTACACTTTGCTTTGCATTGCATCAGAGAATGCACTCATCAGTTAGTTACAGTTCAAAAATGTGTGTCAGATGCCTGCGCGTGTGTGTGTGTGTGTGTGTGTGTGTGTGTGTGTGTGTGTGTGTGTGTGTGTGTGTGTGTGTGTGTGTGTGTGTGTGTGTGTGTGTGTGTGTGTGTGTGTGTGTGTGTGTGTGTGTGTGTGTGTGTGTGTGTGTGTGTGTGTGTGAGGTGTGTGAGTGTGTGTGTGTGTGTGTGTGTGTGTGTGTGTGTGTGTGTGTGTGTGTGTGTGTGTGAGTATGTGTGCGTGTGTGTGTGTGTGTGTGTGTGTGTGTGTGTGTGTGTGTGTGTGTGTTGCATGCGTGCGTGCGTGCGTGCGTGTGTATATGTGTTACATGATTACTTCTTCAACCAATATCTGCACTTTTCACAGTAACACTACACTTCTGTCTTTTTATCTTGTGTGCACAATGTATCCTGTGAGTGGTGCATTCTTTCTTTTGGTAGCGTCTTCCTTTTTTCATTACCAGATTATCCGCAAGGTCAGTACACCAGATTACGTATCGAAGATCTGAGGTACAAAGCTCACAATAAAATCAGGAAAGAAAAAACAAATAATTCAGACATTCATACAGGATCCAAGACGCAATGCAGATCCACACATTGCTGTCATGTTCAGAGTGCTTTGTTTCAAGACAGAGACTGCAGTGCTAAAAACACACCAAACAGCCCACTCAAGTGTGCAGTAGGTGTTAGCCTGTTCCCAGCTAGAGCCAGGCAGGCTCAGAGAGAAGCTGGAGCATGTCTGAAGAAGTCAACAGGGTAATCACAACATGTGCCATGCCATGCTCCTCAGTGCGCAGGATCTGAGTCCCTCCTCCACATGTTTCGACCCATGCTGGGACTCATATCAAGAATATACAGTACACTAACAGCTCTTTTACGCCTAAAATATCTAATTCAAACACAGCTCTATTCAAACAATCTGTACCATAAAATCCCACCATAAACTCAATCAAAAATAGTTACACATCAGCTATAAACATAAAGCCTGCATAACCTGTCGCCAAGTCAACAGCTTGCAAGGCAGCTGCACGACCACTGAAAATGCAGTCAGGCTTGTCGTCTGCGTTGACGTCAATCCCCTCACAGTTGACAAAGATCAGATCATAGCGTATCCAGGTCCGCCACAGCTCTTTGCGGTCATAGCCACGTAACGCTACCACCACCTGGGTGAAACAGGGGTACTCAAATCCTGGTGAAGAGACAGGGTAAAAATAATTAGGTTCGAGGAGCAACGGATACTGACCTTACACTGAACTGATAATAATCAAAAACAAGTGAAAGAAAACGTTTTTCTACAGAGTCTGTAATAATAATTTGTAGGTATACCAACTCCATTGTGAAAGGTCTTTTTTTTTTCAAACCAGCTCAAATTGAGAGTGAACGCAGTGAAAAAAAAAAAGAGAAGAAAGATAAGAGAGTGTGATTTGGAATCATAAAGAAAAAAGATGTGTCATCCCCTTTGTCATTTCCTGTCTGCAAATGCATAAAAGCAATGATACAATGATCTCCGTTTCTTAGCAATAAAGGTATGATAATCAGTTTCAATGCCTTTGAAGAAAAAAAGTTCATTCTTGAAAACCGCATGGACTCACCAAAAGATTCCAAACAAAAAAAAAAAAAACACAGGTACATGAAATTACAGTTACCAGTACAAATTTTCAAGCAACACTGTGCGTATTTATACTAAAAACAATTACTTCCCGATACACAAGTCTGTCCAGCTTTAAGTTGCTAGTTACGTAAGTATATCACAAACGAGAACTGCTTTTTACTCACTGTTCTCAAGTTTCCAGACAATAACAAACCTTACCATGATGATCATTCTTCCAAGCCTTTGTGATCTTGTTTGTGATATTTCTGTTCAAGAGCCAGATTACGGAAACAGGAATGCTACAATGTGGATGGGCAAAGAAGCAAAGACAATCCATTTACTAGACAGAGACAAACTGCCATCAGCCACCATTCCCCTTTTCCTGCCCTCCTCCTCCATCTCCTGTCTCTGATCTGACACTACTTAACCACTGCTAGTCCTGCCCCAGCCCCATCGCTACTACTTAACCACTGCTAGTCCTGCCCCAGCCCCATCGCTACTTCGCCACTGCTAGTCCTGCCCCAGCCCCATCGCTACTCCCTCACCCCTCCTGCATTCTCTCTCCCTTTTGCCCCCTCAGCAGCAGTCTGATATGCCCTGACCTCCATGACCGCTGCTCACTCTGCTAATCATTCTCAGTGACCACATGTGTGCCTCTTTTGGTGGTGAGTTCATCCCTGATTTTTTTTTTTTTTCCCATCAGATACTTTGCTTTTGGTTCTTTTTTCTTTCAACCTACCGGTCGCCTAATATTTAACATGGGCATCAACAGCAGCAAGCAATTTTTTTAATGTGACGTGCATGACACTTGACTGCATTGAGTAGTTTCTAATGTATGACACTCTATTCAAAACTCCTAGTCTATTTTAGTTCTATACAATTATTTAGTTACATATTTGTTGCATTGAGTAGTTTTCTAATGTAACATGCATGACACTCTATTCTAAACACCTAGTCTATTTTAGTTCTATATAATTATTCAGTTACATATTTGTTTTATGTTTCAGCTTCTGCTGAGTAGAACTGGTATTAAATATAAATAGTCTTTCTTGACAAAATAATTTGTAACAAGCTTTGCATGTAAAGATATCATTTAACATGTCTTTATTAGTGTAAAAAGCAACACTCTAAATTATCATACTTTGTAACAAAAATTCTGTGATACTGATCGCTGAAAATATTAATTACCGCTTTACAGTCATTATGATTCTGTGACATCTTTAAACATGTGATGGCTGGAAGGTTTCAATAATACTTATCATTCTGCTGAGTTTGATTATGCTAATGCTGGTACCTGCTAGGAAAATGCCAATATCAAAGTTTACCATGGTAAAAGGTTAAACCACAGTACCATGGACACACACACACACACACACACACATACATCCACACACACACACACACAAGCACACAAATGCACATGCACAGACACATGCACACATACACACACAACAAAAACACACACACACACACACACACACACACACACACACACACACACACACACACACACACACACACACACACACACACACGCAAACACGTGCGCGCACACACACACACACACACACACATACGCAATCGAAAAATGTATAATTAACTAGATTCATCTCTTAAACATGCGATTTGGTGAGATTTAAAACTTTGACAAAAGAGCACGCGCATGATTGTGGCTAAAACTAAATGTGTAGAATTATTCAGCAATGACAGAACCTTTCAGTTTTTTCACATTGAATCTCAGACGGCTGTTTTTCACTCTCTTGTATAATTAGAAGTTCATCATGACATGGTCATGGTCTCTAACGTCCACCAGCTCCTGGAAAAATGTCCTAGTTTTAGGTCCTACTGATGCCAGACTTGTGACAATTCTTCATAAGAATCAGTCTATTCTTCACAAGAATACAGTCTATCTGGCTGTGATATTGACCCTTGAGGGGATGCTATGTCTATCATCAGGATGCTTTATGCTCACCAAGGATGCTGACAAGGACCCAAGTGATGATCACTGGCAAACCCTAGCAGGAGGCATTTCTCTGTCCCCTATCAATGGTGTTCCGATTACATTCAGGGCGGCAGAGTTCTTTCAGTCCTCTTGGCGCTGTAACTATTTTCACATACGATTACATTTCTCACAAATGCTCTCTCTATCTTCCTCTGTTACACTTCATAACATCCTCAAGTAAAACTGTCTTAAATTCTACATAGAACATGTGGCACACTTTACGTACACATTTCATCCTAACCTACCTCCACCTGCCCCGGCCACACACCATTACAGTCAATACCTTTAAACCCTGCTCACGTGAAAACAAGATAAATGGTCAGCAAGCAGCATACCCATTTTGATGCAGCTCTCCCTCACAGTCAGTCCTGGAAAGGTGGGAAGATTCTCAGCGATCTTCACCTTGGTGATGGCCACCAGAATGTCGTCCAGCCCGTCCCCCGTCCACGTCCACCAAGGCCACGCTGCTTTCTGACGCTGAAGCACACGTTTGTCATATGTTCAGAAAACTTTTGTCTTTTGAGCACTCTCTTTTCAAAGATATATCATGCTGATAATAAAACTGTCTTTCAATTTCTTTTTCACAAATGTGACAAGATTAAAACTAGCGGCTTGCCTTTCGCCTTCTGTTCACAGAACTTTTGAAACTGGTCAAGAGTTTAACTTGCATCTCATTTTCTGTTCAAACATGTAATAAACCAAGCATTTACTTTGCCTTTTATTTCAGTTTCTTTTCATAATTGTGACAGACTAAGAGTTTCAGTTTCTTTTCACAGTTGCGATAGGCTGAGAATCTAACTTGCCTTTCAAGCCAGTTTCACTTTCCTAGGAACATCTCTATCAGTTCTTGTCACAGTCATGATAGGTTTAGAATAATTTGTCATTTATTTCTTTCCATTACACAAACTGAGATATACTGGCAGCTCAGCTTGCTTTTCTGTCATTCTTATAGATCAGCCATTGTTCTGTACAGTGTCAACCCTTAAGTCTGTGACACAAAATCTTATACATGTGGCAAATTACAAAAACTAAACCAAGTGTATGTCATGCATATCAAAGATGAAGCATGTATTGACTATTGGAACTCTTTTTGCTCATAACAGTGCTGTTCCCTGCCCTATGCTAAGATCTGCACTTTTTTCTAAGCTTTTGAATTAAAAAAAAATCTTCAAGATTAAAAGGTACCTACTTTTATTCTAATACATAGATACGTCACTGAGCAGCATGTAAACATTTTTTTATTCTTCAATGAATGAGTACCATTCACTTTAGTTTTGTCGTGTGAAAAGGACAAGAATGGCTCCAATGTAGAACACTGTCATAAACAGAAAATATTCCAGCAGTCAATTTTGATCAAACCAAGCCAGATTCATGGTAAGCGCACAGATTCTTAAATGGGGAGGACTGAGCCAAAACTGGGAAGAAAATGGGTGAGAAGGCAAGTGCAAGGCATTTATCAGAAAAAATTTATAGCTAGGATCTCAATGGTAAAACATTTTCTTCTTTGCGAATGTCGTTTGTCTTCAAAAGGAGAAAGTCTTTTTTTCATCAAATGCAGTAACTACAATATAAGTGTAATAATCAGTGATTCAAAATGTTGTTCAAAGTACACCCTTTCCTAATAACAACGACAACAACAAAATGTGATCACCAGATTTGTTGAAGAAGAGGGTCCAGTCACCGTGTGAAGTGAAGTGCTCATCATCATGGACCACCCCCGTGTCAAACTCGTGTCTCAGAAAGGTGAACACAGCGGCAATGGCACCAATCACCAACAACGCCACCACCAACACAAGAATGACCACATTCCTGTGCCTACGCCTCTTGTTCCTGATGACGACACCATTCCTTGGGGCGTCAGGTTTGGCAGGCATGATGATATCTCTGAACTGTATGGCTTTGAGCCGCTTGGAGGATGATACACCAGTCTTGTGGTCATCTCCGTCGTACTCCGCCACATCATCTTCATCGCCGTCACTGACTGTCGACTCTAAGAGTGGTTTGTACTGCACTGCCTGCCTATCCATCTTTTCTTGTCTTGAAACGGAAAACAGAAAAAAAAAGTAATCATAACTCTCTTTTTGTGTGTGTGTGCCACACATGCATACACAAACACACACAAAACACACACATGCGAACACATATGTGCATGTAAACTCATCCATGCGTAAATATATGTATATATATGTATGTGTGAACACACACAAACATCCATACGCAGGCGCATGAAATGACTTAAGGTCATTTATGTCATTAAAATTTCTTATTTTCTTTCTATGGTTATTACAGTCAGTTGGACCAACCTCCGTATCTTTTTTCTCCTCTTAAATTTCTTTTTTCGGCAGTCTCATCTTCTGTGCCCACCGCCCCCCCCCCCCCCCCACACACACACACACACACACACACACCCTCCCCGTGGCATTAACTCTGTCCAGGTGTGTTCTGTCACAAACCCAGCATTGCAGACCACAGGGAGCAATCAATATCATCAATATCAAATCATGAGGCTCTGCATTACCACTGACTGCTTCAGTTTTGCTCAGTGGTGACTTCTCTGAATGAACATATGCTGAACACCACCCAGCCAAACCTCCCCTCCCCCTAGCACCCTCATAGCCACCGACCCCCCACCCGCACTAACAACAACTGATGAGCCATTGAGCCAGTTGAGCCAGCATGAGCAAAAAGCATCTTTTTTTTGTGTGTGTGTCGGTTCATTATGACCATCGTTTACGCCAAAAAGTATTTTGTACTTTACTTGTATGCACTATCTCGAAATACACACAGTCCACGATCACATGATGTCTGATCTCTAGCTAAAGCAACTATTTCATCATCCAAAATTCAGAGTGAAAAGTTCCGCGGGGAAATATGCTTCAGGCAACTGGTCCTTTCGAATACAGCTGTGTACAGTAAAATCTACAGACTAGAAGCACTCTCTCTCTCTCTCTCTCTCAAGGCAGAGCTTGTTTCTGTGTTCAGAGCACACAACCAACATGTCTTAAGTTCAAGTAAATGGCAAACAGCACCACTTCCCAATACTACTGCTGGTAGAGGCTCACCTACCCACAAGCTCATTTGACTTTTAACCCTTTAGTTTACAGTCTACAAAAAAATTAATATTGCAGTGTCATTTCTCCATGCAATTAAAAAATATCATCCCTCTCACACACACACACACACACACACACACACACACACACACACACACACACACATGCACGCACACATGCACAGCGCACATACATGTTTGCACCCACGCACGCACACACCTACGCACACGCACACACACAACTTGAAACACAGTGCCATGTTTGAAATAGAAATAATTCTCAACCTGAATTCACACTGATCACCTGGTCATGCTTATAAAGAGAATCAAACTGTCTATTCAAATTGCCTAGCTGGCAGACGTCAAGGGGTTAAATATGTCAAACTGCTGTTGTTGGGGGTGTGTGTGTGTGTGTGTGTGTGTGTGTGTGTGTGTGTGTGTGTGTGTGTGTGTGTGTGTGTGTGTGTGTGTGTGTGTGTGTGTGTGTGTGTGTGTGTGTGTGTGCGTTTGTGTGTGTCTGTGAGTGTATGTGTGTGTGTGCAAACACTGGTCTCAGTGAGGTCAAATTTCAGACTTGAAGCCTGTAAGGCGCTTGTGCTCAAACATGACAGTGGATAAAACCGGTGCGGCAGGACAGAAGTGTCAGATTCAGATTGAAGTGATTTAGGTCCACGTGCACTAAACTATGCATGATATGGACGTAAGCACACATGCACACAAGCACACACACACATATGCATACACACACACACAACTAAAAACACATACATACACACACACTCACAATTAAACACACACACACTCACTGACTGAAACCAACTATTTCTTGTCAGTTTAATTCTTAGCTATACTAGCATTTAAGAAAACATTTTTGAAAAGAATGTCAACATTTTCAATAAAAAAAAGGAATCTCTCTCTCTCTCTCTCTCTCTCTCTCTCTCTCTCTCTCTCTCTCTCTCCCTCCCTTCTCTCTCACAAACACACACATATAGGGAGAAGAAAAAAAAAAAAAACTAATATAGTAAGAGTGAGAAAAAGACACTCTCCATTATTTCATCCCACTCTAGTATCTTCCTCCACCCCACCCCCCTCCCCAGTGCCCCGCCCCCTAACTCCCTCTCCTCTCTCCCCCTCCCTCTCATAAAGTGCTGTCATCCCTAAGTGCTGTCCTTTTCATCCTCTGTTTCAAGCTCTTCAAAATATCAATCGTACAACACAGAACATTTACGCATGCACGCGCACACACACACACACACACAACACACACACACACACACACACACACACACACACACATGCACACACACATACACACACACTCATGCATGTGCCTGCGCCCACACACACACGTGTGCATGTGCGTGCATGCACTTTCACGCACACACACACACACACACACACACACACGTACACACACACACACTAACTCTATGAGCCCATATACACTGGTGGATAGGAACATCAATTCAGTGAGGCCAAACCTAAATGCAATATGCATGAGTGGAAAGATCATCACAATGGAATAGGCTGACATTTTACTTGCAAGGGTCGAACAGCTTGTGGGTATTCGTGAAATGGGGATGGGGGGAGAGGGAGGAGAGTGGGGAGGTGGAACGACGAAAAAAGCCTTGCTCTATGTGCAAATTAGACACCAAACCATACTGATATAATGTACACATTCAGAATACAATCTTAAATGTTTACGAATTGGAAGGGGGGGGGGGGGGGGGGGGGGGGGGGGGAGGAGACACTGTTGGGAAGGGAGAAGAGGGAGTTAAAAGTATCTTCCAAGTGGATGAGATTCAATAAGATAAACAGCCAACAGTGCCAGACTCCATCCAGTCTCATAACTGGGACTGAACACACTTCACATTGCCAGGGGGAAGAATAAGAGATTTGATCTTATCAGGAAGAGGCTGAAAGTGAGTTCTTGTTCTAGTACAGTCAAATAAAAAATGAGGAATATCAAGAATCTGACCACATGCACAAGCAGGTGCAGGTTTGAAATATCTGCCTAACCATCGATTTACCCACAGCCTATGTATTTGGTTACCGTTTGGGATAGGCCCCTGGGGATTTGAGAATTTTCTTGTTGGAGTAGTCATATCCCATAACTCTGCTGTAAACATAGAGCATCTTTTTGTGATATGGAATTTCTTTTTAATATCAAGCACTGGTATTACAAAAGAAGCCCCAGCATGGAAGTATCTTAAACAAAGCCATCCATGAAAATGTGTTGTTAGGAATCATATTTGTAGTCTATCAGATCCTTGGTAATGGGATGACTGTACCACGCACACTCACACACGTGCACACGCACACACACACACACATACACACACACAATTTTTTTTTCGTGTTTAATAAAACTGTTTAAAGATGCCTTTGATTTTTTTTTTTTTTTTTTTTTTTAACTTGCTTTCCCACTCCAACCTTCTGCCTCTGATCTCCAACACACACACAGAGAGAGAGAGAGAGAGAGAGAGAGAGAGAGAGAGAGAGAGAGAGAGAGAAGGGAACTAATATCAGGAAGTAGAAACAGAGGGGGACTAATAACAGGGGAAAGATGGTTGAGGGTGGGGGGTGTGTGTTAATAACTTTACTTTGTTTTAACTCTCTTTGTAAATGTTCTGGCACACCATTAGCATTCAAGTAATGTTAAGCATTGATGTGAATTTCAAAACAAGAACTGCTGTTCTAAAAAATGTGTGTGTGTGTGTGTGTGTGTGTGTGTGTGTGTGTGTGTGTGTGTGTGTGTGTGTGTGTATGTATGTATGTATGCAGAGGGTGGGGAAAGGATGGAAGGGGGAAGAGATGGAAGATAAAACACAAAATCAAACAAAACCATGATTAACCATTAAAAGTAATAAAAAGCATCACACTATGATCGCATATCATGTTATTTCTTTGTTTTGCTCTCATGAATATACGACAAATGAAACTGGTGCTGGGTAAAAAAAAAGTGTGAGTTCTATATCATAAACAGAACAAAGTGAACGACAAGTGAGGGTGTGAGTTCTGACTAGATGAACAAAGTGAATGACTAAGAGAGAGAGAGAGAGGGAGGGTGTGAGTTCTATATCATAAATAGATGAACAAAGTGAATGACTAAAGAGAGAGAGAGAGAGGGAGGGTGTGAGTTCTATATCATAAATAGATGAACAAAGTGAATGACTAAGAGAGAAGAGAGGGGGGTGTGTTCTATATCATAAATAGAGAACAAAGTGATGACTAAGAGAGAGAGGAGGGTGTGAGTTCTATATATAAATAGATGAAAAAAGTGAATGACTAACAGAGAGAGAGAGGGATGAGATCATAAATAGATGAGAATGAGAGAGAGAGAGAGAGAGAGAGAGAGAGAGAGAGAGGGTTTTTTTTGTGGGGACTTTTTTGCATTTGTTTGTTGTTGTTTTTTTATGGTTACTAACTATGAAAATGAAGAGATGATAAAAAAAAAAAAAAAAAGTAATTTCTGTCAAATGCTGTCATTAGTACTTACTCTTCTCTGGTTGCAAGACTCATCTCTGAAATATGATGATTACTATCTTGCCTTCCAGGAACAGTTTTCTCCATCAAAAAAAAAATTACACTTAAAAAAAAAATGAAAAGAAAAAAATCTCTCCAACTTTCCAAAAAATATCCAGAGAGGTAATATCACTTTAATCTTGACACACAGCTAATTTCCACTTCTGTTCACAAGCAACGCCTGTACAGCTTGTCAACGTAATACAATGTGCGAGGCTCACAGACGTTTAAAAAACAACATGTTCACTCAACGAACTTGAGGCAAGAAAAAGACTCAAATTCAACAGCCTGTGTTTAACTGTGCAGTCCTGGCAAACTTGAGTCTTCTGGAGATACAAATGCTCATCAGTCCATCAGTGAAGACTGTGAAAGTATGGACATGCAACCTTCAACACCCTTTCTTTCTGTCCAAGGTTTCATCCCAGCTCTGAATTACACCTTCCTTTCAGTTATTCCTGTCTGTCTGCTTTGCAAAAAAGCAGCGTCAATCTAGTCCGACAACTTGAAAGCAAAGCGGTAATAACAGAAAAAATGTTAGAAGTGAAGTATACTAAACTGTTTTGCGAGGTCTTCCTCATTCAGTCTTCGTGTACATGTTTTACAAGTGTGATTCTGTGTGTGTGTGTGTATGTGTGTGTGTGTGTGTGTGTGTGTGTGTGTGTGTGTGTGTGTGTGTGTGTGTGTGTGTGTGTGTGTGTGTGTGTGTGTGTGTGTGCATACACACTTTACAAGTGTGATTCTGTGTGTGTGTGTGTGTGTGTGTGTGTGTGTGTGTGTGTGTGTGTGTGTGTGTGTGTGCGCGCGTGCGCATACACATATACATGCATGAGTGTTGACATATGCATTTGTGTGGAAAGGAGGGAGGTAGGGGAGGCAAATTTCTTTAAAATTTTTTTTTTCTCTTCCTCTCCCACCCCCAACCCCTCCTCTTCACACACTTTATATGATTGAAATCAATTATGCCCACACATGCACGCTAAGTTCACACACATATGTGCAAGCACAGACAAACACACTAATACCAGATACAAATACTCTCTCACACTCTCTTCTTCTGACCTAATATTCATATCATTTGACTTGTACTCATCCATGTCTATGTGGAATGCATTACACAAAAAGTCAAGTACATGTACGCTACATGTGGTCATGTGCATGCACACACACACACACACACACACACACACACACACACACACACACACACACACACACACACGCACACACACACACAACACATATGCATGTACACACATTCTCTGTCTGTCTCTCTCTCTCTCTCTCTCTCTCTCTCTCTCTCTCTCTCTGTCTCTCTTTCTTTCTCTCTCTCAATACTTGCTGAATTCACTTGTTCTCAATCACTCCAACAGTACAAAACTGATTATATGAAAAACAGAAATTTCCTGAGGCCAGCTACATCATGAGGCACAAAATCTGTCCATACTGATAAAAAAACTGACCAACAACAACAACAAAATGTGTAAAACATGTCCTAGCATGCTCTTCTGAAAACTAATTTCAAAGCAAGTGTTGAGATGCACACCAGTTTGGGGTCAAAAAGTCATCAAAACTGAACATGAGCCATGTGCAATGGAATGGAGAGCAACCACAATAGCAAAGCTGTCACAGGGCATGAATAATTTCCATCCGTAATGACCATGAATTAATACAAGGTCAAAATGACTTTTTATCTCTGTGGAAACTTAGGTCCACTGGTTCAATTATTGGAATCTTGCATAAGCACAGTGTACTGCTGCTAGGTGATTTGGCGTTGTAAGCAGCAATCATTTGGAGATACGGATATGTATTAATTTCATCATGGGAGAGAGTTATCCTACTTGTTCATTATTTACTATTCCAGGACTCGTTTAAGATTTCCTTTTGTACCAATCAAACCGATTTTTTTACCAGTATTTCGTTACTGTTCATGCCTGCATTTGTTAGACTATATTCAATATTGAAAAGGTTGTGCCAGTCTTGAATCAATGTTACTTTGTATTTGTTCATTTTTGCCAGCTGTTGTTGCTGTGCATTTGTGTCAGGTGCAGGGTATATGAGCAATCTTGGAACTTTTTTTTTTTCTTCTTTTTTTTTTTTTTTTGGGGGGGGGGGTGGGGGGGGGCAGCAGAGAAGGGAGAATGTCTCTTGTTTGTTGTGTGCGCTCTTTATTGGCATTTCTGCTGGGTGATTCGGTGTCGTAAGTAGCATTCATTTTGAGTTATGGAAGTGTATTTCATTTTCATCATGGAGAGACAGACCTACTGTACTTGTTCGTTATCTACTATTTACCATTACCTACCTCATTTAAGATTTCCTTTTTTTTTTTTGTAACCAAGTTATTTTGTATGCTAAATACTTCTCATGAAGAATAAATAAGTTTACACAAAAAAATAATGTTTTCTATGAGAACTTAAAAAAAAAAAATTCTTCAAATCTGACAAACGTATTTATTCACTTAACATGATGTACACAGACTTTACCAGAAAATGAACACCATATGTCAACTGTATTTGAGAGTTAACAATACTAATGTTTTGACTTATGCGTGATTTCTCTTCTTTTTTGTGCTCACTATAATTGAATTATCCTGAATTGTTGTGCTCAGTGTATAGAAGGATATTTTGTTTATTCTCTGCGTTGTAAATGTTTAACTATCACGCTCATTGTATAGGATTTTTGTTTATTCTCTTTGCTGTAAATGTTAACTATTGTAAATGCAATTTCTCCACTGTGCTTAAAACATCAACAACAAAATAAAAAAAAGATAGAACAGAGGACAGGGCAAGTATTGCCCCCCCCAAAAAAAAAAAAAAAAATAAATAAATAAAAAAAAAAAAAAAATAATAATAATAATCATAAATAAAGAATAATATAAAAAAAAAATTCAAAAACCACCACCAACAACAAAGTAATACTTTGTATTTCATCCTGGTAACTTTGGAAATGATTCACATTCCGGGTCTTTTACAAACTGCTTGAACTGTTCCAACTGGAAGGACACTCAAAAGAGCTCAGTTCTCTGCCAGTCTCTAGCAGTACTTGGAACTTCAGGCAAACCAAGCTCAAACCCATGGCATACCTTAATGCATAACCTATTGTGTCTCTGGGTCACAGGCCACACAGGAAGCGAAGCAAAGGCTTACACAATGTGAAAAACCCCCCTTGATCAGGATCAGTGGGATGGAGATGAGTTCCACTAGAGATATACCCTTTGCTGAAATGCCTTGAAAGTCACTAAAACTGAAATGCCTTGAAACGATGAAAACCACTAAAACCAAAATGCCTTGAAAGTCACTAAAACTGAAATGCTTTGAAAATCACTAAAACTGAAAAGCCTTGAAACCATGAAAATCACTAAAACCGAAATGCCTTGAAAGTCACTAAAACTGAAATGCTTTGAAAATCACTAAAACTGAAATGCCTTGAAAGTCACTAAAACTGAAATGCCTTGAAAGTCACTAAAACCGAAATGCCTTGAAAGTCACAAAAACTGAAATGCCTTGAAATAATGAAAGCCACTAAAACTAAAATGCCTTGAAACCATGAAAGTCACTAAAACCGAAATGCTCTGAAAGTCACTAAAACTGAAATGCCTTGAAAATCACTAAAATTGATATGCCTTAAAAGTCACTAAAACTGAAATACCTTGAAACAATGAAAGTCACTAAAACTGAAATGCCTAGAAAGTCACTAAAACTGAAATGCCTTGAAAGTCACTAAAACCGAGATGCCTTGAAACAATGAAAGTCACTAAAACTGAAATGCCTTGGAAGTCACTAAAACTGAAATACCTTGAAACAATGAAAATCACTAAAACTGAAATGCCTTGAAAGTCACTAAAACTGAAATGCCTTGAAAGTCACTAAAACTGAAATGCCTTGAAACAATGAAAGTCACTAAAACTGAAATGCCTTGAAAGTCACTAAAACTGAAATGCCTTGAAACAATGAAAGTCACTAAAACTGAAATGTCTTGAAAGTCACTAAAACTGAAATACCTTGAAAGTCACTAAACTGAAATGCTTTGATAGTCCCTAAGTCAGACAACCCACAGGGAATTGTGTTGCCATTTTCTCCCCTTTGGTGCACTGAAATGCTTTGAGAGTCCCTAAGTCAGACAACCACAAGGGAACTGTGTTGCCATTTTCTCCCCTTTGGTGCACTGAAATGCTTTGAGAGTCCCTAAGTCAGACAACTCACAGGGAATTGTGTTGCCCATGGTGAAAGACAGCTGGCCTACAAGTGTCACCCCTTCGTCACATGATAAAGCTAATCACTGATGAACATGGACAAACTTCAACTTCCTGAACCCTCACTCACAGGCTAGGAACACTGCTGACAACAAGTGAAGTGCATTCCTGCATTCTCATTTGATGATTTCCCCCCAGTTTGGCTGAAACCTTATCACCGTAAGATCAACCAACCAAATTGACTGAAACTGTCTGGTCTCCCAAAATTTAGATGACAAAACCTGTATTTTGTGGTCAACCAAGACTCCCTTCCCACATGCCTGACGTCCTTTGAAAAGTGCACTTCAGGCATCAGTTGACAGTTTAAAATTGAAATACAACGGTCACTTGAACTGTTTTTCTCTGAAAAGACTGCAGTGTGTAGCCACAGCACATCAAAGTTTTCTGCACAAGCCCACAAGAATTTACAGGGTTTTCTAAGCAACATCCAGTATGAAGTCAACAGAGAGGTCTGTTGACACATATAGCCAAGGGCAGTCTTTCTCATGCAGGACAAAACTAGGAATAGAATGCATGAGTCACGCGATGCACGAGACCTACAAAAGGAAAAGTGCAGTGTTGGAGACATGGTTGAAACATAAGGGAAATGATTCAGGTGCTCAAATAATTCATGACCCCTTAGTATTCTTCTTTGGGGTGATGCGACTGCTTAAAAATTCAAAACAAAAGCCTGTGGAGGCTCTGTAAACCGTCCCTACACATGCCAGACAGCAGCAAGCACAGAAACACCCAGCTCTGCATCCACACGCTCACCGACTCAGGCTCTTTGCTTTCCCTTCTTTTCATCAATAGTTCAATTCAAGCAACCACATGAATAAATGATAAAGAAGTGGACTGCCATTGAAACAACAAAGCTTTTGTTTTTTCATCATTTCATCAATTCTGTCCTCAGGACACACAAGTCAAAAACAACCCAGTCATGAATGCAGTAAATGCGGATGTGAAAGCTTTTTCCTCTCATCCTGTTTCCCCAGCTCATTTTCTCTCCTAAACTTCTTAGTCTACCCCATCTTATTTCCTCTCTCTCTCTCTCTCTCTCTCTCTCTCTCTCTCTCTCTCTCACACACACACACATACACACACACAGGTTAAAAACAAATAATAACAATAAATCATTATAATTATAATTTGTATTATCTTTATTGTTATTGTTTGATGGAACACACACACACACACACACACACACACACACACACACACACACACAAACATACACACAAGCACACACGCAGGTAGGCATGCATACACACAAACATGACATGAACTCGCTGCAGGCAAGGACATAATGGAGAGGAAATTCAAACCGAGGTCATCTCAAGATCAGAGCATGAAATGCTACAGTGTGTGAGATTTGAATTTTTTTTTTTACTGCAGTTATGAATGACAATGATGAAGATGTTGTGCTAAATGAGAGGAAGACAGAGAGAGATAGAGACAGACAAGACAAAGACAAAAATTCTTTATTTACGAGGATAATAGATAACACTGATGTGCTTTTTTTTACATCCAGTCCTCGCCCTTAGTAGGGTCAACAATGCAAAATAAGATGAGGTAACAAAGCAAGCATGTAAAAAGTGACTAGAACTACAATACGGATTTTTTTTTAAATGAAAATGAAATAAAAACAAAAAAATAAATAAAAAAAAGGAGAGAGAGAGAGAGAGAGAGAGAGAGAGAGACACAGGAGTGAAAGGAGCGCAGGGAAGGGCTACAGAGAGGGGGGGGGGGGGGGGGGGGGGGGGGGTTCAGGGGGAGAAAGAGGCGAGCGAGAGTGAGTGCAGGAAAGAGCATGTTTAGAACAATCTGACAATCAAAAAATTCCAGAGAGATGCAAGACAATCGATTTTGAAGCACCAATGGAAACAAAATGTAAATAAAGCACAAATGGAGGGGAAAAATGCATTAATGATAGCCTAGTCACCACAGGTGGGGGGTGGGGGGAATATCATATAGATATAATAAATCAAGTCATTCTAGCAGAACCGTGAGAGAGAGAGAGAGAGAGAGAGAGAGAGAGAGAGAGAGAGAGAGAGAGAGGAGAGAGAGAGAGAGAGAGAGAGAGAGAGAGAGTTGCATACAAGCATTATAAAAGTATACTGACATAATAACAAGAGGGCAGGAGGAAGTAGGAAACACAAACACACACATACTCACATAAGACATACTTACTAAACAGAATAACATGTGCATTTCAAGTACAAAACACTTTCTAAATAGTCAGGATCATAAGGCAAAGAGGGTGGTGGTGGACAAAGAGAGAGAGACAGATTCCCCAGATTCAGGAGCATACAATGAACATCATTAACATTTGGCAACTACTTTAACAACATTTATCATTCATATATATATATTCACAACAGTGTGCCACATTCACTATGAAAATCCTAGAGAAAACAAAACAACAACAAAAAAACCCACACAATAAAGAAGTATGGATATGAATGAACGAATGGATAGAGAAAAAAAAAAACTTGACATGTTTTCCCTGCTGCACACACACACACACACACACACACACACACACACACACACACACACACACACACACATGAGCATATGCAAACGTGTGTGCATACACACTCACTTACACACACACACTGACAAAAACAAATTTTTAACAAATGGCTGGCAGCCCAGGCATAGCGAAACAATGTCATTTAATAATCCGTCTGGCTATGACTATTTACAATTTAATTTCATAAAGCAAAAAGAAGCTGGTTTTTTTTATGGCCCCCATCCCACCCCCATCCCCCTTCTCTCCCCCCCCCCCCCCTTCTTCCCCCCCCCCCCCCCCCCCCCCCCCCCCCACACACACACACACACAAAAACAAACAAAAAAAAAACTCAGGTTAAGTGGTTAGCTTTTTCTTTTAAAAACCATTCCAAATAGCTGATACTCATGATAGCTGACACTCCATGATGTTCAGTATTCACTTTGTGAGTGTGTATGGGTATTTTTCTTCCCCTTTACCACTAGTCAAATACATCCTGTTTGCATTTTTACTCAGTGTGCATGTAGCAGTCTAGTCTAATGGCAAAAGATGCCAGTTTTTGCAATTTGATCAAGGAAAACTAAGTACTAAAAACTGCATGAAAATGACCTCCCTCCAGTCCAAGGTTTATATTCATAAATATGAAAATTGGATGTCAAGGAATTAATCCTGTCTTTATTTTGCTGCTTGTTGTTATTTCTATCGGCAAGATAAAAGTTTATATAGAGTCAAAAAAAAAAAAAAATGGGGGGGGGGGGGGGGGGGGGGGGGGGGGGGGGGGGGGGGGGGGGCTGATGGATTAATTTAAACACAATTCTTAGTAATTTGTTAATAATTAATGTCCCGTTCATATGTTTCATATTAATTGCTGACAGTTAGTTGTTCTGAAATTCATGTGAAAGCACTGCATAGGACAAGTAACTTCAATCATTTATTCTACTGGCAGTTACTCCACAGTCTAAGATTGTGTGTCCAATTCTTATTAAGCAATACCTTCACTTTATCATATATGCATCCTGAGTGATGTTCAAGGAAATACTCAAAAGCACTCTGTATGAAGGACAGACAAGACACTTAAAGACAGAGAGAGAGAGAGAGAGAGAGAAAGAGAGAGTGAGTGAGAGAGAGAAGAAAGAGAGAGATGGTGGGGGGGAGGGAGGGAGGGAGGGAGAGACCTCTGTAAATAATGTACAAAAAGTTCACAGATTGTTTTATTTCAAATCGTGTATGTAGTGCTTTTGACAGCACATGTACAGACCTGTCTAGACGCTAACATTACAACTTGTCAAAACATTTTATGCATTGAATATTGGAAATTGATGTAAAGTTCAAGTAGCTTAAGTTCAGAAGTCAGGAACTCCAAGCGTGAATGTCCCTGATATTTCTGGCCATTCATGTATTCAATGCAATTTTAGACACTTGATCTGCAGAAACACTAAGCACTTCCTGAATATAGCAGTTCTATCAGAAGAAAAGTTTCACTTGTTAACAGAATGATAATTCTATAGAACAAAATGTGCCAACAAACACAAAAACTCAAAAGTTAAAAACTACTGACTCTTTCAAAAACTGTTTTGTTTTGATTTTGCATACTCTTATCAAGTGACAACCCATATAATCTTCTCTTGTTGCAACAGAGGTGAAGAGGGGTCAGAAGGAAGAGTCTGAAAGAGAGGGGAAAAGTAAACAGACTCACAAGAAAAAAAATTAAAAAAAAAAACACTTATTGATCATGTTTGATATGCAGCGTGCCTAAAAAAGTCACTGAGCTCATTAGAGTCAACGGCATTCCATATTAAACTATCATCATTTGAAAACAGGCTTTTTCTAAAAAGCTTGATGGTTAGCTGTATTGTCCATATATATTGTTGATTCTGATTATACTGTAATTCAAAGAATGTCACTGGTACTGTCGTTTATGTATGTGCCCTCTCTGGTGGTTGGGCTCTATAACATGATCTGCCTTGATGCAACCATCAAACTTACACAAGTTTAAGAGTATGTAAAAGTCACTGTCCTGTGACATTTAGAAGTCACTCACATGGTCACTGGCAGTGCAGTTTGACACTTCACAATGTCAAAACTGGTTCTGGTACATTTTGGACAGATGTGCATACTCTGTGTGTGTGTGTGTGTGTGTGTGTGTGTGTGTGTGTGTGTGTGTGTGTGTGTGTGTGTGTGTGACTTCTGCCTCTCTGTATCGGATGGTTGGGGGGAGGGTCCTCGCCCAACCACAAGACTGATTTCAATTTTATACTCAGCTGTGTTATTCTCTTAAGGCACAAGACCAAGAAAACCCTCCAGGATGACCTGCACCAACTCAAAAAATGGGAAAAAGCATGGGACATGTCCTTCCACCCCCCAAAATGTAATGTCCTCACAAATTCAAAATGCAGAAAACAAAAGGGCCACAACTATACCTTGCGTGGACATGTATTTGACAAAGTCTCCTAGAGCTGCAAAACACCTATGCGTCACAATTCAATCTGATGGCAAGTGGCACACCCATGTCAACAACACCTGTGCTAAAGCCAACAGAGCCCTAGGTTTCCCGACACGTAACCTCCGGATTGGGTCGGAGACCATCAAGGTAACAGCAGTCAAGGCCCTCGTGCGACCTCTTCTGGAGTACGCCAGCTCTGTCTGAGACCCTCACCACCAACAACAAATCGACCAATTGGAAGCAGTACAGAGGAGGGCAGCTAGATTCGTCTTGAATCGTTACCGGAACACATCCAGCGTAGGTGAAATGTTGAACCATCGAAATTGGCCCATCCTTGAGGAACGGCGCAGAACTGCCCACTTGATAATGTTCTCAAAATCCACCATGGCTAGCACGCGTAAAAAGCCCAACATGATACAGAGCACGATGAGGTCACAACCTGGCCTACCACAACATCTGCAGAACTGACTACAGGAAATATTCCTTCATCCCACGAACATCAGAGACTGGAACTCTCCAGAGCCCCACACAGCCTCTGCTCCCATTCCTCTCCAGCTTGTGTGCCCCCTATGATTTTTTTTTTCTCTCGCGCGCGTGCTTCCTCCCAAAAGTGACAGCAGTCATCAAAATGTTGATGTTGGTCGCTCGTACGGAAGAAGAAGGAAGGCAGATCAGGCCAAAGCGCATATTACAACTAGAGGGAGTTTGTCGCAAATCATTTCGCTCTCGCTTCAATTTAGACTAGCGTCAATACAAAGATAATGCAGGACTTACTCTTAATCATGTCCCACTGCTGATCGCATGTCAATTACTGGTCTCACACGTAAGTGGCGAAAGAAGACAGAACAATTTGGGCTTTCACTTTTCCCGGCTGGATCGACATAGTGCCAGGTTAGACAATGCACAACTGCTAAAGCATAAGGTTAGTTTTCTCCCTTGAATAGGGAAAGCGTCTGCAACCTCTGCTGCTCACTTTCCAGCCGAAGCAGGTAGGCCGGGCTAATGGCCAAAGACCCGCATCCACAGAAAAGGGCATCTGGATGGGACCTTACAGCTAGTTCTAGCTACTCGCCGTTAAACTGCACTCGCGAAAATCGGTGCTGCAAACACAACAGCCCTGGCTAATACAGCTTTTACATAATAGCCGGATTTGCAGGAGGTAGGAGGACAACAGAATTCCTAATAATATTCCCCATATTTCTGTCTCTCGCTCTTACGCTTTACATTTCGATCAATTGTCTCGCCACACACACAACAAACTCAGGCTGTCTCCCACACACAGCATACCCAGGCTGTATCCCCCCACACAGCACACCCAGGCTGTCTGCCGCACATAGCACACCCAGGCTGTCTGCCGCACACAGCAGCACACCCAGGCTGTATCCCACACACAGCACACCCAGGCTGTCTGCACGCACACAGCACACCAGGCTGTCTGCCGCACACAGCACACCCAGGCTGTCTCCCCACGCAGCACACCCAGGCTGTGTATCCCACACCAGCACCCAGGCTGTCTGCCGCACACAGCACACCCAGGCTGTCTCCCCACGCAGCGCACGCAGGCTGTCTCCCCCACACAGCATACCCAGGCTGTCTCCCCCACACAGCACACCCAGGTTGCCCCCCCCCCCTCCCCCGTCCCCCCACCGCACACTCAGGCTGTCTCCCCCAAACAGCACACCCAGACTGTTTTCCCCCCACATCACATCTAGGCTGTCTCTCCCACACACAGCACACCCAGGCTGTATCCCCCACATAGCACAGCACACCCGCCCCCCCTCCCCCCCCCCCCCAGCACACCCAAGCTGTCTTCATCACACAGCACACCCAGGCTGTCTCTCCCACACACAGCACACCCAGGATGTCTCCCCACACAGCACACCCAGGCTGTCTTCCCCCACACAGCACACCCAGGCTGTCTCCCCCCACACAGCACACCCAGGCTGTCTTCACCCACACAGCACACCCAGGCTGTCTCCCCCACACAGCACACCCAGGATGTCTCCTCCACACAGCACACCCAGGATGTCTCCTCCACACAGCACACCCAGGCTGTCTTCCCCCACACAGCACACCCAGGCTGTCTCCCCCACACAGCACACCCAGGCTGTCTTCACCCACACAGCACACCCAGGCTGTCTTCATCCACACAGCACACCCAGGCTGTCTCCCCACACAGCACACCCAGGCTGTCTTCCCACACAGCACACCCAGGCTGTCTCCCCCACACAGCACACCCAGGCTGTCTTCACCCACACAGCACACCCAGGCTGTCTTCATCCACACAGCCACCCAGGCTGTCTCCCCCACACAGCACACCCAGGCTGTCTTCACCCACACAGCACACACCCAGGCTGTCTCTCCCACACAGCACACCCAGGATGTCTCCTCCACACAGCACACCCAGGCTGTCTCCTCCACACAGCACACCCAGGCTGTCTTCCCACACAGCACACCCAGGCTGTCTCCCCCACACAGCACACCCAGGCTGTCTCCTCTACACAGCACACACAAGCTGTCTATCCTACACAGCACACCCAGGGTGTCTCTCCCAAACAGTAAAATCTTCAGTCTGGATGTAAGTGACACCTGGTAGAAACAGAGGATAGGATTCTGGCCGGCCCAGTCACTGGAAAAATGCCCCTTTGCCAGTGTCAGAGGGGGACAAAATTCAAGCTGCCACCGCACGGTGTGCATTTTCCAATTTACGTGCTGCCACTTTAACTGGGGCAGTGAACGATTCTAACTTGAAAGTCAAGCCTAAGCGATGAAAATCCAATACAGGTTGTCACTGACTTTTCAGGATATCAAATTACTATTTCGTGGTAAGACATGAGTGTAAGAACTTCACAGAACACTCAAGAGATTGTATACGAACATGGATTATATATTAATTACGTCAAGAAGGTTAAAAGCCAACATCAAATATGTTCTCTGGACAATGTATTAAATTTGTATGGAAAGAAATTACTTAGCAAGTACGCTATATTAGGATTGACAATTCTAAGTGGAATATGCAGTGGCGACCTTGAAGGTCATTTTACGTACATTTCTGATGTAGAGTGCAGTGTAAATGTCTACTTTCTACCTTCTACACACTTTTTCGAATTAAAGTGTTACTCTTGAGGTGACGGAAAGGCATAATTCTCATCATTTTCCACTAGTGCTATGTGTCGAAATGCAAACTAATCAGTCACATATTAGTTTTGCTTTAAGAATAGAAAATAGTCAGTTCATCATTAAATATTGCTTTTACCCACATTATGGGTTCAACAGTTTACGTATCTCATCAATTCACCAAATGTTCTAGATAAATTGAAAGCTGCTGAACGTCTGATTTTATGATGACATTAACAAAGCGTTGTCTTCATTTAATGCAGCTGTCAAAGAACAAAGAAAAGATTGTGAGGAAAACTGTACCAGTAAACAAGAAATTCGACAAGGGTTGATCTAAATCGAGAATGCAGCGTAGCCAAACGTAAACTACATAAATTATTTAGAACTTTTTTCTGAAAACTTTAGATACAGATGACAGAGCATTGTTCTGTATTGTAAGGAGAGAGTACAAACATTTAGTGAAAAGAAAAGAGGAAGAATACAATGATTTTTTTTAATCAGCAGTTATTCTGGAATACTATACATTAGATCTCAAAAGAGGTAACAACCTGCAAATAACATTCCGTTGCCTGATTCTTACATTTAAAAAGAAAATGTTGGGAAAAGATGACGAAGAGCCCTCAGAAACCTATGAGGTTATAAACAATGAGGAAAATACGTATGATAGACCAACATACACAGAATAAATTTTTATTAGCTATTGAAATATGAAAAAAATGCGAAAAGTACTGTAACTGATGGCATCAGGGAGTTTTCGATAATTCTGGTGAGATTTTGTTGGCGTGTTATGCAGATTGTTTAATCATCTGTTTGGTACTGGGATTTATCCTGGGGATCGGAAAGAATCCGCAATGTTGCCTTTGTTGAAGGATGGGCAGATAAATGATGTAAACAATTGTAGAGGTTTTTCTTTCTGCAAAGTATGTAGTAATCTCAACAGTTCCGTTATCAGTAACCGAGTACATATATAGATTATTATTATTATGAATACTTATGTAGTGCCTATCCTTGGCTAAAGACCAAGCCCTAAGCGCTTTACAGTCAATACTCGTTTACACCACGGGCTGCTTATCTTGGTAGTGCCGACTGACGAGCTGCCAGCTGGCGCTTCATTCAGTCGTTTCCCGTGTCATCCAGTCAATATGATCACTTGATTTCCTTGCTTCCTTGATTCTTTCCATTTCTCAGCAGGGTGCATGCTATGTGTAACGTGTCATCCATACCAACGGCCAAACTGGCGTTCTCTTCTGAAAGTTGGTGATGGGATTTTACGTGTGTGCAAGATGTTCCGTTCACACACGGAACCTCGGTTTATAGTCTCATTCGAAGGATTGTAAGGGAAATGGAGTCAGAACAAATGTTAACTCCGTGGGAAAAATCCCCCTGTACCAAAACAGCGCCGGCGGAGAATCGAACCTGCAACCCCAGGATCACCAAGATTACGAGTCCGGCGCTCTACCACAGAGCTATTCCGGCCCATCAGAGTAATACAGCAGAAAGACATCAAGCAAGGTTCAAGAAAGATTATTCTACAATTGATCATATGTTTAGTTTATTGTCCTCATTTTGCTTTTGCTCTCTGCAGTCATGAAATACGGGCTGGTACACCCATGGGGATGCTACTTTAAGGCTGTTATGAGTTGCATCCTGTAGTCTGATTTACCTGTGTTCAGGAGCAGTTATGTCCCTTGATATTTTAATGGAGTGTCCTGCGCGTGCCTGTACCCATCGTCAACACAGCGCAGGTCTCCAAGGGTGGTACAGGACTGCTCTGAAGGCAGGTGAAGACAGTGCTTCTCTGGGTCCTCCCCAGCACCTTCGGGTGTTTCTTTTTCTTCTTTGCCTTAACTAGGCTGACCCTGGAGAAAGGTCCAGTGACGGTGAGGAAAGACCCACTGACCACAGGGAAAGTCCTGTTGACAGTGGGAAAGACTACAACTTCGGATTCTCTCTTGAGGGCACATAAGACCGTCTGGCGAAAGCTTGGCTGTGTCTGGAGTGGCACTGTCTTCATCTGTCCGTGGCAGGGGTGGTCGGGTCTGTGGGGTGTGCTCGACAGCTGGAGGGTGGTGTTTTTCGCCGGTGGGTTCTGCAGTCATGAAATACGGGCTGGTACACCCATGGGGATGCTACTTTAAGGCTGTTATGAGTTGCATCCTGTAGTCTGATTTACCTGTGTTCAGGAGCAGTTATGTCCCTTGATATTTTAATGGAGTGTCTTGCGCGTGCCTGTACCCATCGTCAACACAGCGCACGCTCCAAGGGTGGTACAGGACTGCTCTAAAGGCAGGTGAAGACAGTGCTTTCTGGGTCCTCCCCAGCACCTTCGGGTGTTTCTTTTTCTGCTATGTTTAGTTTATTGTCCTCATTTTGCTTTTGTGGGTTTTGAAAAAGCCTTCGGTTCTGTTTCATGGAAACTGTTATGTCTATTTATTTAAAGAATGGAATAACAGTAAATTGTATCGTTGTGTAATCAGTATGCATAGCCATGGTAAAACCAAGAATCAGATCAAGAGTAAATATATCGGATATAGTCATTTGTACCAGAGGAGTTAGGCAAGACGACACTGTGTTGTCCGGTTTTGGGTTCTCTGTTCATAAATGAGTCGGTTTTGATATTATTCAAAATGGAAGGTGTGGTAGAATTTTTAAAGTTTTGGAGCTATAGAATTCGTTTTTTTTCCCGACGACATTATTTGATTGCCAACAGTCCATGTTTTTGTCTTCAAAGACAACTGAATCGCTTGTGTTCTGCCGCAACCAGATCAGAATTAAAAGTGAATCTAAATAAGATCAATATCACTGTGTTTCGTAAAGGTGGGTTTTGTCACGAATGATTTTGGGGATCGGTATATTGTGGTAGTCAACGCATTTAAGTACCTTGGATTTTACTTCACAACCAGATTAAGCTTCACTGTTGGATGCCAAGATATTACAAATAGAAGAAAAGAGCAGTCGTGCTTAGACTTCAAATTTCATGTAAACTTATCTAAACGTATTTTCTGTTTTTCTAGAGTTGTTCGACTCTCAGGTGCAGCTAATCTAACAGTATGGAGCGGGAATTTGAGCTCTTGACAAAAGTGTTGAAATAGAAAATGTATATTTGCATATTATGTATGGATTCTTGAATGTATACAATAGAACACCGGGCGGCTTAGTTTATGGTGAACTCGGACGATCCCCGGTTGGTGGTAATTCGTTCTTGAATGTGTTAAATACATGCTGAAAATAACAAGAATGGAAAAAAATCAAGATACCTTTTAAAGCTTATAAAATATTGCGAAATATGAATTGTAATAGGAAGAAGACATGGGCTACAAATCTTCGTCAGTGCTTGAATTCATACGGTTTTGCTGATGCTTGCGACAAGCAGGGAGTTGGAAATATTTTATAGTCTTTGAAATGTTTTAAACAAAGAACAGTTGCCTGCAGATGGCAGGACCGGCATGATCATATTCAAATAGTGACAGATTTGCTCAATATAGTCTTTTTTAAAACAACACATATGAGAGAACTTATATCAAAATGGAAATGAACAGCTATCAGGTGCGCACGAAGTAAGTTTAGATTTGATGTTTTCTGACATTCCTTGTCATCATTTCAGGCATGGTACCATGACTGAAAATGAATGGACGTGCTGCTTAATCAATCTGGCTGCGGAGAGGAAAATCCGTTTTTTTTTTTGTGTGTTTTTTTTTTTCTGTCCTGCTTTTCACGACCTCAAAGTAAAATTGATAAAGCCAAATACTATTCTGACCATAGTAATTTCAGAGTAAATGTACTCGTTGCGTCAAAAAATGAATACATCCTCTTAATCATCTTAATACATCTTGCTATGAATGCTCAAGAAGGATCAGAAAAAAAGACTACGTACTGAATATTCTTAATATCGTTGGATGATGCATACATACTTATTTTCTCTTTAATTTTTCCTTCACAGTAATATTAATACTATGTGTCTCGCAGATGTAACCTCCTCGGTGTGGGGCTATGGTCTTAATCTCAATAAACTTTCGTATTCGTAGTTGTATTTGTATTTGTATTCTCTCTCTCTCTCTCTCTCTCTCTCTCTCTCTCTCTCTCTCTCTCTCCCCCCCCCCCCCCCCCCCCCCCCGTGTGCGCGGCGTGCGTGCGTGTGTAATCATATTTTTATGTATGTATGTGCGCATGTATATGTCTGTGTGTACACGCATGTGTGTGTATGTGCATGCATGCGTGCGTGTCTACGTACGTGTGTGTGTGTGTGTGTGTGTGTGTGTGTGTGTGTGTGTGTGTGTGTGTGTGTGTGCGTGCGCGCGCGTGTGTGTGTGTGTGTGTGTGTGTGTGTGTGTGTGTGTGTGTGTCTACGTATGTGTGTGTGTGTGTGTGTGTGTGTGTGTGTGTGTGTGTGTGTGAGCGCGCACGCGCGCGCGCGCGCGCGCGCATGTGTGTGTGTGTGTGTGTGTGTGTGTGTGTGTGTGTGTGTGTGTGTGCGTGTGGGTGTGTGTGTGTATGTGTGTGTGTGAGAGAGAGAGAGAAGAGAGATAGTGACGCGCGCGCGCGCGCGCGCGCGCGCGCGAGCGAGAGAGAGAGAGAGAGAGAGAGAGAGAGAGAGGGGGAGACAGACAGAGACAGAAACAGTGATAGAGACAGAGACAGGCAGACAAGCAGACAGAGAGACGGGTGAGTGACAGGCAAACACACAATAGACAAAAGACAGACAAAAGACACAACAAATATCACATCACACTGTTTACTTATTTACTTTGTTTCTTTTATCCTCGAAGCAGAACAGAATAAAGGGCAAAATGGCACCTGTGGTTTTGTTTTTCTACTATTACCAGGCGAGAAATGACACACATAATTGGGAAGAAGATCTCGCCATTAAGATGAAAAGTGAAAACCGAAGAAAAGTGAGAAACGAAAACAAGTTTTAACACGCATCATCAGGCAATCAAGCCCAATTAAGGCAGTGTTTCTTTGAATAAAAACTAACTAACTCCTCCCTTCTTCCTCCAAAACTTCCAGCAGCCGGGCACTACACTGTACTGGTAGACAATGTTGGCTGGCACTGCTGGAAACCATTGTTGCTGGAGACTGGATTGTTGTTGGAGCTTTGTGGCGGCTTTTGCTGGAATTTCTTTCCCACTTAGCCGAGGGTCTGATGAGTGGGCTCGCCAGGACAGATTATAGTCTTCGTGCAGCAATACGGGTAAGGTCGGTTCGGGAACTTGTCGATGACATGACAGCCTTCAGGCGGGTTAAGATGGGCCACCCCACAGCTGTAGACCAAGACAACGCCAATGAGACGGGAACATCTGTTGCGCGCGCGCGCGCGCGCGCGCGCGCGTGTGTGTGTGTGTGTGTGTGTGTAAAAGGAGAAATAATAAGACAGAGAGCACGTGTGTAGGCCTTTTTTAATGGAAGACAGTGTATTAACTGTTCGCTGGTCCTCTATGCAATACTGTACTTGAAAATCCCAACATGTCTTTTTTTTTTCTTTTTAGATAAATGCCCACTTTTGTTTTGTTTTGTTTGTTTGTTTTTTTTTTTGGTCTTCTTGCATGTGTGAGCACGTGTTCAACTGAATTTGTAAAAGCAGAGGGAGTGTTTTATCTCCGTTTTTTTCTTTTTCTGCCCGAGACGGATCTACCCAGAAACTATAATTAATTCATTATGTTTTTTATACGTGTGTGTTCAAGTCTTATGCTTTTTTTTTTTTTTTTTTTTTTTTTTGTATAAACGTATCAGTTTTCTCAAACGTAATGTTTTTGATATCATGAAAACCGTTCTAAGAGTGTGTCGTTGTGCACTGCTGTGTAAAAAGTTCTGATCTGAACATGGCTGAAAATGTCTCTCTGCGGAGCAAGTGTTGTTTTTGATTAAACGTGATTCGCTCTGATTTTCACTGATCATTTGGTTCGATTATATGGTAATGTGTTCAAATGTTAGTGTGACCCATATTCAATTCCGGTCTCAATATGAGTAGCAAAATAACCATTGCATCCATGAATTGTCAGGGTCTGACCAACCCACAAAAGCGCGAAGAGATAGGTTAAGTTATTTAAGAAGAAAATCACATACGACATATTTGTTGCAGGATACTCATGTCGAGCCAGAATCAGAAAATTATATCAGTGCAAAATGGGGTTAATATGCTTTTTCGTGTCCAAAAATTCACATTTACGGGGCGTAGCTATTTCATTCAATAACAATTTTGACTTTCAGTTGAAAAAGATTTACAAAGACACTGCAAGTGATTATATTTTGCATCAGTTTAAATGATGGATAAACAATGTTTCATTGCTAGTATTTACGGGCCCAACCGTGTGATGAGCCTGAGTTTATGTAGAGTTGGAAATACGCATTAGGGAAGTTGGAGCTGAAAATGTCTTTATCGGAGGTGATAGGAATTTGGTCCGTGATTACACTTTGTACTGTTACAATGACAGACATGATAATCCTAAAGCACAAGAGCAAGTAGAAAACATGACGGACAACCTAGAATCAACTGACATCTGGCGTGAATTAAATCCTGAATTACGTAGGTACTTGGAAGAGAAATAACCTATGTCAGCAAAGTCTTTAAGATTTCTTTCTTATTTCCGTTTTGGTGTATAATCATGTGACTGACGCAGATACTCTACCAAGATATTGATCTCACAGAAATATTAAGTTAGCTGTTTCAGTGTATGGGAAACTAGCCGGTTGGTACTCTGTTGAGAGAGGATGCTGCTAAAGCGATCCAATTTCACCGAGTTTATGTTTTATTTTTTATTTGTTTAACAAACATTCTTAATATTAAATCATTTTTCCAAACACACATACATTACAAACGAATTACATAACACATTGATTACAAACAAAAAAAAACACAACAAAAAAGGCTGTCAAACAATCAAACATCCTTGAACACAAAACGAAAGGGGGACCAGGGGCCTTGGGGGGGGGGGGGGGGGGGGGAGGGATTGGGTTTGGGTCAAGGGTAAGGGATGGGGTAGGGTCCATTAGCGTTCTCATATCAAATACAAATCAAACATGATTATATATACTAATATTCAACCATTTTCAAAAAACACGCAATTGAAGTAGAGCTTGATGAATGTGGTAGTTTACAGATGAAATTATGTTCTATTTTGATTTCTAACGTTCAAACTAATCGAGAATCGAATTGTACAAAAGCCAAATTTGTTCACATTGTGCACAAGTTCTATTTATAATTGCCATGTAACGTTCTAAAGTGATAACTGTCGCTCAATAATGTAACAAAGATTTGCACGTGTCATTGTGCATTTAGCATTTTACATTTGTAGATGTAAAATTCATAAAAAAAAAAGGATGAAATCAAAACCAGTGTCTGTCCGTATATTCTGCTTTACACACCAAACAATACAAATTCTTTGTCAATCACAAAATCATGACAATATGAACATTTCCGAGTCAGCAACTGCTGAAAATTCATCCAAAATTGGTGTGTAATATGACAGTCAAACAGCATATGAGAAATTGTCTGCTCTTCTTGCTCACAAAAATTACATAAAAGAGTTTACTAAACGACGCAGGAACAAGAATCTTTGGGTTGAAATTAATTTATGTAGCAGTCTGATCTGAAACCATCTCAACTGCTCATCACTAGATATTCAATGACAATGTGAGAAAATGTCTTTCCAGTTCAGATCCTCAAACCAATTATTCCAACATGAAACAGCAGTTGGGGTGATTCCGTTTTCATTCAACATATTCTGTATGAATTTGCTATCTTTCTTAATACAGGACCAAATTTCATTCTCTAAGGTTTTATACCTATTAGTCAAAACTATGCTCAACTTTTCAATGCTTTTGCATTCAATCGTATATCAAACGTTTTGTTCTAACATTGGGAAAACTAATAAAACAAATTCATCGTAAGACATGAAGGTACCATCCATATTTATCAACTGTTTCACAAAGAAGATATTGTGATTACACCATCCTTGAAAGTACACCACCTTTCGGTCTCTCAAAATATGAACATTGTATTGAATACACTCTGCCATGAACTCATGAACTGTCATTGGCAGGATTTCAGAGACAGTTTTTTTGTAGTTGTTTTTTTTTTTTGTAATGTTTCATTACATCTCCCCAGAATAAATTATCAACTTTCCTTAAAACCACAGTTGCATACTCAGCACCAAAATGTCTTAACTTTGCTAACTCTGGGAACATATTTATCGTAAAATTTTTCCACTCAGATTCATCCAAAAGTCTTCTCAGCCAACTTATTTTCATGGAGGTCAAAAATTATCTAACAGCTGCCATTCTCAGTCCCCCTTCACTGTATTGTTTAAACGCCACCGTTTTCTTAATCCTGCTTTGCTTCCCATTCCAGAAAGATATCATCAATTTCTTTTTCAATGCAGCTATGAAATTCGGGGGGGGGGGGGGGGGGGGGGGGGGGGGGTGGGGGGGGGGGGGGGGGGGGGGGGGGGGGGGGGGGGGGGGGGGGGGGGGGGGGGGGGGGGGGGGGGGGGGGGGGGGGGGGGGGGGGGGGGGGGGGGGGGGGGGGGGGGGGGGGGGGGGGGGGGCAGAGATTCAGTAATCAACAAATGCACAATTTTTGACAGAACCAAGGTCTTGATTACTGTTATTTTCCCAAATGGTGGTGTCAATTGTCGCTTACTCCAAAAAATCTAAATTCTTTTTTATTGCGAGAAGCTTATCCTCGAAGTTAATCTTTGTAATACTTGCGGCAATGGTTGAAAATAACACTCCTAAAATCTTGAAAGTACCAGGGTCCCAAATGAAATGTTTGTCCCGCATGTATCGAGTATTTGTGTTTTTCCTTCTCCCTATTCAAACAACATGACTTTTGCCGAAGTTTACCTTTAAACCAGAAATTTCAGCAAATTTAGTTAAAATACGCACTGATTCATAAAACGATTTCTCACCTCCATCCAAGCATAATGTAGTATCATCTGCAAACTGAGACAATAAAATTTCCTTGTTCTTCACACTGATTCTTTTTATATTCAGATTTTACGGAGCATCTTTGAAAGAATCTCAGCATAAATTAAATACAGATATGGTGAGGAGGGGTCCCCTGTCTCACTCCTCTCTGTACTGGAAACCAGGAAGAATACGGTCCATTCACCGACACACATGTCAAAACCACCAAAGTAAAACCCAGTTTGTCATGTCTGGTCCAATATTAAAAAAAAAAAAAAAAAAAAACTAAACATTTCTGTAGGAATGACCAAGAAACACTATCAAAAGCCTTTTCAAAATCAGCCAGAAGAAGCATACCAGCAATTTTTCTTTTTAAGCATATTTCAGAATATTAGACAGTAACCTGATGTTTTCACCAATGAATCTGCCTTTTAAAAAAACCCTGCTGACTTTCACGTATTATGGAAGGTAGAATTGTTTTTTAAACAATTCGCAATACAGGCAGAGGCGATTTTGTACACAACATTAGTGAGGAATATAGGGCGCCTGTTTTTAATAAATCCTTTCGGTTTTCCTTCTTCAGGAATGCATATAATAATGCCTTGCTTGTGTGATACTGAGAGCTGTCTTCTTGAAAATCCTTCATTTACAGAACGTACAAGGAAATGACAAATCTTTATCTTTAAAAAAAAAAAATATATAAAACTCAACAGAGAACAGCCCAAGGCTCTTGAAATCCTTCATTTGTTTTAAAGCGCGCTGCTGCTTCTTCACATATAATCAGTCCTTCAATATGTTTGCTCGCCTCGTCGTTTAAAGTTGCAGCATCTTGTAGTTCACTTAGAAGGTGAATGTCATCCACATCTCTACAACTATACAACTGTTTGTAATATGATTTCACCTCATCTAAAAATTTCCCTCTGGTCTGAAATAACAGTGCCATCATTCTTTTCTAAAACTGGTACTGATTTGTCGACAAAATGTCTATTTTCTAAATAACTTGTTGGTTTTTTACCCTTCATTAATCCATCCGACTTTTGATCGAACTGCAAAGCCTTGCACTTTAGACTGTCTTAATTCTTGTAGTTGTATTTTCAATTCCTCTAACACTGATGAGTCATCTGTATTTAAATCTAGTTCAATGTGTTCTATTCTTTTTTTCTCATTCTTTTTCTTGTTTACTATTCTGTCTTTTCTTATATGTTGTATATTAGATTGTTCTTCCTCGTATTTCCATCAGTAATGTTTAAAAATAGAGCTGATCATTCACTTGGAAAGTAATGTTGTCATTTGAAATCATAACAACATTGTCAAAGTTGTAAACTGGTACCATATACTGTGTTTTTTGACTTCTTTAATGGTATCTTTTATAAGCATTATGTAATTTTATCTTTCAAGAAGCTGTTATTGAACTTCCAAAAAGGTCGATCACGTTTAAATTGTTCTTTTCTTAATGCCAATACAACAAACAAATGATCTGATCGGTATCCTGGTTCAACAAACACATCAGTTACTTCAGTCATCAAGTCCTTATCGATCAGAAAGTAATCAAGTCCTGCCTGGTTTACAGAATTAAATCTGTGCCATGTGTAAAGTCCTTTATTAGGATACAGTTCTCTGTAAACATCAACTAGATTAGGTTTTGCCGTAATATCAATATTTTTTCTCCGAGTTCTGGTGCAATTATCTGTACTGGCATAGTTTCGTACATCTAATTTCGCATTCAGGACACAATTCCTATATCCCGTTATAACAGAATCGTTGTCAAGCTGTTTTATACATTCACAGATTCTATCAAAAAATTCTGGTTGGTCGCCACTACAAGGTCCGTTCAAAATTCATTAATGTAATTTTCTTCTTCAGAACTTCAATACTCATCACGATGAAACAACCATGGGGATCTCTAATCACTTCATATACTTCGTGTATTCAAAATTATTATAGAAAAGTATAGCAACTCCATTTTTATTTGTTTCAGAGCCACTGAGTCAAACATTATATCCCAAACTGGCCCATATAAAAGCTTCAGTCTGAGCCGGCCAGTGTGACTTGCAAACATAAAATGTTGAAATCTGTTTTAGAACGAATAAAGTCAAAAACATCCCTTCGTTTTTTTAGAATCATGAAGTCCATTACAATTGTATGAATACAATTCAACGGGACGGTTTTGCAATTTCAATTTAGGGTAGAAAAAATAATAATTAAAAACTCATTACTCTGTGAGACATTTGAGGGGAAAAAAACAGTACACAGGAAACATAGTAACAACATGAGCAAGCCATTCAGTAATCCTTCCAAGTACCAAGAAGAAAGTGACCACTGCACAACCATGCCAATAAATCTGCCAACAATCAAAAAGAAATGCTTGATAAGTTGATTTAAATGCAGTATTTTCATCAAGAAATACACAACTTGTATATTCATATAGTTTGGGAACATTTTGTGACACACAACGTATACTGAGTAAAACATTTGACGAATCAGCCTATACATGAGTACACTCATACAAAAAAAAAATAATAAAGACGGGATCAAATCAATGTGGGAAAATAGTAAAAAGGGCAAAAGGAACAAAATACCAAGATCACTCTGACGGTCAATGCCGAACATGGACATACAGTAAGTGTCAAAAAAAGAAAAAAAAAAAAGGGAAGTAGTCGTTTAGGTGCTAGCACTTTGATTTAATAACAAAGCACGCAAAATGTCGATACATTTTAAATACATTTAAAGCAAGCTCCCTCGAGGAAAGAAGTCATACATATAAAGATTCTGATTCAAGCGGGGGTGGGGGGGGGGGGGGGGGGGGGGGGGGGGGGGGGAGGGCGGGGAGGGGGGAGGGGGGGGGGGGGGGGGGGGATTTCTTTTTCCTCTCTCACCCAAAAAACCATCAATCAATGTCCTGCTGGGAATTCTATACAACAAAATATACCAATATATGCCCACACAGACGCGTCAGTAACTAGCCCGGAGGAGGAAGGGAGGGGCAGGATGGGAGAGAAACACACATTATGCTCATTAAGGGACAGAAATCATTAAAAAATTTATTATTATAACCAGTAGTTGCAGTAGCGGTAGTATTAGTGGTAATTGTAGTAGTAATACCAGTGTTGGTAATTACAGTAGTAACATGATAATGTTGAGAATTGACGACGATGACGATGACGATGACGATGATGATGATGATGATGATTATGATGTTTTGTTTTTTTTTAATATTGTCTTATTTTCTCGTGTATCTGTTTTCTACTCCTTATTTTAATTTGCTATTTTCTCTTGAAATGAAATATGATTCATTTTTTGAAATACAGTAAACAAACAAACAGAACATGATACACAAAACAGGACAATGTAACACAACACACAAAGCAACTGAACAACACCGCACCACGCCACACCACTATGCAACGCAACACAATGAAACACAATATGACGGAATACAACACAAAAATACAATTCAAATAAATGCAATGCAAACCATGCATTGCATGTCATATAGCACAATGCAATGCAGTAAAATACAATGCAATACAACATAGCACAAGAAGGAAACCGATCATTCACCTGTAGCATGAGAATCCTTGGCCACCATGATTGCATGTGCACTGACTGCAATGTGCACCTTCAGGAGTCCAGCTTTGGCCCGCCACGATCCCTGCGGGCATGGACCTGTTGAACAATTCACACAGATGAGGACAATGCTTGTAATGACGATGGTGGTGATCACAATGATGACGACTGCAGCGACAATGATGACGACGACGATGATGGCGAAGTTGATGTCGACACTGATAAAAAGTGACTATTCTGTTCTTGTGATTGACGTCATCAACATCATCTCTGCAGATGTTACCATGGTTACGAAATTGCATTTTTTATTGTCGTTTGAGTTAATCAGTCAATAAGATGATAATTTTGTTGGAAGGTTGTGTAGTTTGGTGGTTGCCTGTGATGGTCAGTGTTAGTATTCACATTGTTGTGGGCGTAGGTTACATCGCTGTGTTATGCAGTAGCCACACATGGGATACCACTAGAGGCAATTCATACACTTGGGTTGCGGTGGCTCTCTGACTGTTTAATGATGGCTTTTCAGAGGAGAAAAGTTTAGCATCGTTCAGCTCCTCACCACATGTCCTGGTGAAGAATGCAAGGCAAGACAGTAGCAAACCTCTGTACATCATTATACTCATCTCGGAGACTGTTGAGGTCCATTCTATCGGTTCATTCACGGTTACGCTTAAGGATACGGCATGAATACTGCGAGCAGATACGAAGAGGGAATGATTCCCTGTGGGTACAGCAACATTATGGTCACAGAAGCGACTGTCATGGCCAGAGCGTATGTCAGGTGATGTCCTACCGATAGTTTAACAATGGGCTTGTCCGTTGTTATCATCACCTGAGTGACTTTCAACATTAATTTTGACTCTGGAGAGTCGACGTTGAACTCGGTGAGGAAGCGTGCCCAAGGCCAGAAAGCTCACATCTACTATGCAGAGCTCACAGAAGTGGGAAGAGAAAACGTGTCTCTATATGACCAGAGCTCGGAGGACAAAGCAATGTCGGTCCCACCCATATTGAATACATGGGGCAGCATACCTGCACAGACGCTTTAGAGTGAAGTGGGACGTGACCAAGAGGAAAAGGAAGGGAACTGAACAGGTGTCTTTCTGTTGCCACAATGCTTGCAATTCTGCACGGTGTCGTCGTCTATCTGGTGCACATGAAAGTATTGCCGGGCACTGTTACGGGAACCTTAAACTGTGTGTGGACAAATGGAATCGCGCAATTTCATCCAACAAAGAATGTGGGAAGGGAAAGGAGGGGAGAGGGTGGGTGTGTCACTTAAACCAACGCTGTCACATTGAGCGAGACACAGATATAAATGGTGGACGTAAACATCTTATATGATAACACACCAAGTTATTCAGACCATTTGATTCTATGTCAGCCGATTGCAAGCAGCCAAATGGAAATAAATCAGAATCTGACGATGGTGGGTGC
>JADBJO010000062.1:290000-297500 GCA_016801955.1 Conus betulinus
TTGTTGATAAATGAGGTGGTTTTGGAAATGATTTCAAAATGGAAGGTATGGTAGAATTCTTAACCTTTAGAAGCTATGAATTTCGCTTTTTGCCGACGACATTATCTTATTGTCAACAGCCCATGTTGGTCTTAAAGACCTCGGAATCGCTTGTGTTTAGCTGCAACCAGATCAGAATTAAAAGTAAATCTGATTAAGACCAAGATCATTGTATTTCGTAAAGGTGGGTATTTGGCGCGAAGGATTTATGGGGATCAATATATTGTGGTAGTCAACGCATTTAAGTACCTTGGATTGTACTTCACAATCAGATTAATAAACTACAATGCTGGATGCCAAGATGTTGCAAATAGAACAAAGAGAGCAGTGATGATTACACTTCACATGTTATGTTAAGTGATTGTAACGTATTTTCTGTTTTCCTAGAGTTGTTTGACTCTCAGATGCAGCTAATGTAACAGTATTGAGCGGGAATTTGGGCTCTTGAGAAAAGTGTTAAAATAGAAAATGTATGTTTGTATACTATGAAAAGATTCTTGAATATACGCAATCGAACACCGACCGACTTAGTGTATGGTGTGAACTCGGACGATCTCCGGTTTTCAAATTCGTTCTTGAATGTGTTAAGTACATGCTGAAAATAACTAGAATGGAAAAAAATCAAGATACATTTCAACGCTTATAAAATATTGCGAAATATGGATTGTAATAGCAAGACATGGGCTGCAAATGTCGTCAGTGCTTAAAAATTCATACAGTTTTGCTGCTGATGTTTGCGACAAGCAGGAGTTGAAAATATTTCATGGTCTTTCAGATGTATTAAACAAAGAATAATTGTCTGCAGATGGAAGGACTGTCATGGTCATATTTGGAATAGTGACAGATTTGCTCAATACAGCCTCTTTAAAACAAACATATTTGAGAACTTTACATTAAAATGGAAATGAAAAGCTAGTAGGTGCGCACGAAGTAAGTTTAGATTTGGTGTTTCTGACATTCCTTGTCACTGTTTCAGGCATGGTACCATGACTGAAAATGAATGGGACGTGCCGTTTATTCAAACTAGCTGCGGAAGGCAAAATCAATTCCCTTTTTTTTTTTTTTTTTTTTTTTTTTTTTTTTTGCTGTCTTGCTTTTCACGACCTCAAAGTAAAATTCACAATACCGTTAATATTCTTCTGACTATTGTAATTTGAGAGTACATGTACTCCTAGCTTCTAGAATTGAAAACATTTCCTGAAGTCTTGCTATGTATGTTCAAGAAGGATTAAAAAAAAAAAAAAAAGGCTACGTACTGAATATTCTTAATAATGGTTGTATGATGCATTTGAGCTTATTTTCTCTTTTTTTTTTTTGTTTTTTCTTCGCAATAATATTAATAGTATGTATCTTCCGGGTATACCCTTCAGTATGGGGCTCTGGCCTTAATCTCAATGAATGAATTTTGGTATTCATATTTGTGTTCATATTCTCTCTCTCTCTCTCTCTCTCTCTCTCTCTCTCTCTCTCTCTCTCTCTCTCTCCCCTCACCCCAGTGTCCGCGGGTGTGTGTGTGTGTGTAATCATGTATGTATGTATGTGTGCGCGCATATATATGCGTCTGTGTGCACGCGCGCATGTGTGTGTACGTGCATGCATGTGTGCGTGTGTGCGCGTGCATGCGTGCGTGTATGTGTGTGATAAAAAGAGAAAGAGGGAGTGACGCCCACAGAGAGATTCAGACTGACAGACAGACAGACTGAGACAGAGATAGAGACAGAGAGAGGCTGACAAACAGACAGAGCGACAGGCGAAAGACAGGCAGACACACAGACAAAAGCAACGATCACATCACTACTCACTGACTGACAGAACTTTTTTTATTGTTTCATTTATCCGTTTCGCGGGCTAAACTATTTCAGACGCTCGAAGCAGAACAGAAAAAAGGTACCTGTGCCTTTGTTTTCTATTACCAGGCGAGAAATGACAGACATAATTGGAAAGAAGATGTCGCCATTAAGATGGTGTGTGAAAACAGAAGAAAACTGAGCAACAAAAACAAGCTTTAACACGCAGCAGGCAATCAAGCTTAACTAAGGCAGTGTTTTCTTTGAAAAAAAAACCCAGCTAAACTCCTCCTTTCTTCCTCCAAAACTTCCAGCATCCGGGCACTACACTGCACTGGCAAACAATGTTGGCTGGCACTGCTGGAAACCATTTTTGCTGGAGAGACTGGTTTGTTGTTGTTGGAGTTTTGTGTCGGCTTTCGCTGGAATTTCTTTCGCACTTAGCCGAGGGTCTATTGAGTGGGTTCGCCAGGACAGACCAAAGCCTTCTTGCAGCAATGCGGGTAAGGTCGGTTCGGGAACTGGTCGACGACGTGACAGCCCCCAGGCGCCTGATCCATGGCCAACCCACAGCTGTAGACCAATACAACACCAATGAGACGGGAACATCTGTTGCTGTGAGTCCGTATTGTGGAGGTCGCATGCCCTGTTTTCTTCCTTTGGCTGTCTTAGCGTGTCTGCTTATCTTTCTGTATATGTCTGTCTGGCTGGCTGGCTGACTGACTGGCTGGCCGTCTCTTGCCAGTCTGACGATTCTGTGTCTGTGTCTGTCTGTCGGTCGGTCAGTCGGCTGGTCGGTCTGATTCGCATTGAAATCATATGTTCATGACAAGGACAATTTGTGAGACAAAGCCTTAGCCTAAAATGTGTTCATCCTCGAGTTTTAAAGATCAGTAGTATCTCTCTCTCTCTCTCTCTCTCTCTCTCTCTCTCTCTCTCTCTCTCTCTCTCTTAAACGTGTGTGTGTGTGTGTGTGTGTGTGTGTGTGTGTGTGTGTGTGTGTGTGTGTGTGTGTGAGTGTGTGTGTGTGTGTGGAACAGAAGCAGAAGGGGAGAAAATAACTTTTTTTGTGGACTTGGAAAGCCGAAATACGTTTGCGAAAACATTATGAAACTTGCACTGGATAAAGGATCAATTTTCAGTGATGGTGATGCAGTTGCCCAGGAAGTTAATAAATTTCATCAAAAGTTATATTGTAAAAGGGATATCGAATCTTGTGAAATTCTAAATCTAGTAGACAATTTACCAACATTTACTGAAAATCAGGTAACTTCCTTGGAGGGCAAAATTATTTTGGAAGAAACCGGTGTTGCTCTTAAACATAATTATGCATAATATGAAAATTCCTGGCAGCGACGCCTTCATGGCAGAATTGAAAAAAAAAAAACTTTTGGTCACAACTTGATCCATACGTGGGTAAGAGTGTGCTTAACGATGGATACGATAGAAATTAACTGTATTCGGCGCAAAAAAGAAGGCATTATCGTATGCATTCCAAAGGTGACAAGCCCAAACACCGAATAAAAGACTGAAGATCAGTTTCGCTTTTGAATACTGTGTATAAAATTGGAGATACATGTATACCAGTCAACTAAAATGTGTGCTTCCCTCTATCATCAGTGAGGACCAGACTTGTTTCATCCCCAGCAGATACTTGGGGGATAGCATTCAACTTGTATATGACATACTTGATAACATCTACAAAAAAGGGGGGGGGGGGGGGGGGGGGTATACATTTAAGCTTAGAGTTTGAAAAAGCGTTTGATAGTGTACTGTATGATTTCATGTTCACGGCGTTACATGCCTTTGACTTTGGTCCAAGTTTCTGCCAATGGATAAAAACATTCAAAACAAATGTTAAGTCAACTGTTTCAGTGTATGGGAAACTAGCTGGTTTGTTCTCCGTTGAGAGAGAATGCCGCCAAGGCAATCCAGTCTCATCGTATTTATTTGCTATTTTGTGTTGAAATTTTTAGTAAATATGATAAGACAAACTGAAGACATAAAAGGAATTGAAGCAGCTAATACTGAGAACAAAATGTTATGCAGACGATGCTGAACTATTACAAGAAGGCGATCGAAAATCATTCGAAGAATCGATCATGACATTTGAAAAATTTGGAAGAGTGTCTGGACTTTTACTCAATGCGGAAAAAAAGCAATGTGGTTAAGAAGTAAACGAAACTCGCCCGTTAAGTATACGCCACATTTGGATATAAAATGGAACCCTCCTAAATTCAAAATTTTGGATATTTGGTGTGCGAGTCATTTAAAAATTGCGGAATTATGAATCTCGAATAAAACGTTTGCAAACAAAAACACTGTACAAAACCTGGCTAAAGGGGCAGATAACACTACTTGGCAGACTAGCAGTATTTCAAATCTATGATCTTATAAAGACTAACCCATCTATGGGTGCTATTCCGAACCTACCAGACTACATGATTAATGAAAAAGTTTGTATGGGTTAAAAAAAAAGAGACAAAATTAATCGGAAAATGTCTGTGAAAAGTTTATGCAAGGGGGTATAGAAATACTAAGCCTATGGAAACAAATTAATGCACTGAAGTTAACTTGGATTCGTAAACTTTTATCAAGTAATCATAGGTGGAAGAAAATACTTTTTCATCCTATTACAAAGCGAAATTATTTCTAAATTAGGTGCTGATCTGCCTGGGCATGATAAGTTAAAATAACTTCCCGAGGTGTGTGTGTGTGTGTGTGTGTGTGCGTGTGTGTGTGTGTGTGTGTGTGTGTGTGTGTGTGTGAGAGAGAGAGAGAGAGAGAGAGAGAGTGTGTTGTGTGTGAGTGTGTGTGTGTGTGTGTGTGTGTGTGTGTGTGTGTGTGTGTGTGTGTGTTTGTCTGTTGTGGATATCACTATGCATATGTCTGTGATTAGACAACGAAACACACACATTATGCTCATTAAGGGACTGAAATCATTAACAATTTACCATTATAATTAGTAGCTGTAGTAGCAGTATAAGTGGTAGTAGAAGTAGTAGTAGTGGTAATACCAGTGTCGGTAATTACAGTAGTAACATGGTGATAATGTTGAAAATTGACGACGACGACGACGACGACGACGATGATGATGATGATGATGATGATGATGATGATGATGATGATGATGATGATGATGATGATGATGATAATGATGATGATGTTTTATTGTTGTTAGTATTGTCTTGTTTCCTCATGTATCTGTTTTTCTACTCCTTATTTGTAATTTGCTATTTTCTCTTGAAATGAAATATGATTCATTTTTTTGGAAATACAGTAAATAAACAAACAGAACACGATATACAAAACGGGACAATGTATCACAACACAAAGCAACTGAACACCGTACCACGCCACACCACAATGCAACGCAACGCAATGAAACACACAATATGACGGAATACAACACAAAAAATACAATTCAAATAAATGCAATGCAAAACCATGCAATACCATGGAATATTATACAGTACAATACAGTAAAATGCAATGCAATACAACGTAACATAAGATGGAGATCGATTATTCACCTGTAGCATGTGTACCCTCGGTCACCATTTAGGCATATGCACTCACTGCAAAATGCATCCTTAGGATTCCACCTTTGGCCCGCCACGATCCCCGGCGGGCATGGACCTGTTGAACAATTCACACAGATGAGGACAATGCTTATAATGACGACGATGATGATCACAATGATGACGACTGCAGCGACAATGATGACGACGACGACGATGATGGCGAAGTTGATGTCGACACTGAAAAAAAAAGACTATTCCCGTCTTCCGTTCTTTTGACTGACGTCATCAACATTATCTCCATCTCTGCAGACGTTACTATGTTTATGAAATTGCATTTTTTTTTGTCGATAAGATGATAATTTTGTTGGAAGGTTGTGCAGTTTAGTGGTTGCCTGTGATGGTCGGTGTTTGTATTCGGTCTTGTGGGCGTAGATTAAATCGCTGTGTTATGCAGTAGCCACACATGGGATACCACTAGAGACAATTCATACACTTGGTTTGTGGTGGCTCTCTGACTTTTCCATCACGGCATTTCTGTGGAGAAAGTTTGGCATCGTTCAGCTCCTCACCACATGTCCTGGTGAAGAATGCAAGGCAAGCCAGTAGCAAACCTCTGTACATCATTATACTCACCTCGGAGACTGTTGAGGTCCATTCTATCGGTTCATTCACGGTTATGCTTAAGGATACGGCATGAACACTTCGAGCAGATATGAAGAGGGAATGATTCCCTGTGGTTACAGCAACGGTTACCGTCTCAGAAACGACCATCACGGCCAGTCAGTATATATGTCAATCGATGTCCTACCGATAGTTTAACGGATGGGCTTGTCAGTTGTTATCATTACTTGTAGTGACTTTTAGCGCCAATGGTGACTCTATAGATCAAAGTTGAACTTGGTGAGGAAGCGTGCCCAAGGCCAGAAAGCTCACATCTACTATGCAGAGCTCACAGAAGTGGGGAGAGAAAACGTGTCTCTATATGACCAGAGCTCGGAGGACAAAGCAATGTCGGGTCCCACCCATATTGAATACATGGGGCAGTATACCTGCACAGACGCTTTGGAGTGAAGTGGGACGTGACCAAGAGGAAAAGGGACGGAACTTAGCAGCTGTCTTGTGTTGCCACACGCTTTCAATTCTACACGGTGTCGCCGTCTATCTGGTGCACATGAAAGTATTGCCGGGCACTGTAACGGGAACCTTAACTGTGTGTGGACAAATGGAATCGCGCCATTTCATCCAACAAAGAATGTGGGAAGAAGAAGGAGGGGAGAGGGTGGGTTGGGTCACTTCAACCAATGCAGTCACATTGAGCAAGCCATGGACATAACTAGTGAACGTAAACATCTTCGTGATATAACACCAAGTTATTCGGACAGACCGATTCTATGTCAGCCGATTGCAAAGAGCCAAATGGAAATGAATCAGAATCTGACGATGATGGGTGCAGTCTGCAATTTCATGCTGGGGATGCTTCTCCCAGGCTGTTCTCATCATTCAACACCTCGCCAGATCAGCAACGAGGTAGCTTCAAGTGTGTACGTGTGTGTATTCTAACGGGTCAGCGGCCCACCTGAACACACCGAGTGATTACATTCGACTTTGATTGTGTGTTTTTTTAGGCGAACGTTACAAACTTCATTACCTACTCGAATGTATAACTCCTACCCCCAAACTGACGAAAATTTAGCCGCAGGAAATCAACCCAGCAAACATCCGCCGCATCCACCCAATGCACAGCCAGTGACAAGTACTCAGCTAGACCTGATACTGTGCCTCTCGTTTATGTATAAATGATACCTAGAGATCACTCTGAGAAGAGCGCGTCCTGAGGAGCCCAAGGATAATAAGACGTTAATGTCACTATGTTGAAGAGAAGGAGAAGGAGATGCAGAAAGAACTTCAGAGGAATCCAACGGTATTACATCATATTCTTTTCTGCATTATGCGCTGTCATTCGTAAAGTGTTTTCATAGTATTTTTGCTTTCTTTCTTTTTCTACAACCTACCATTACACTCTCTCCCCAATTACGCCACACTCCTCCCTCTCTCCCCTTCCCTTTCTTCACCCCCAATCGCCAATACTCCAGGCAGTGTTTAACGAAACTGGATTCCATCACGGCTTATGCATCATACTTTAACGACCC
>JADBJO010000062.1:300000-320000 GCA_016801955.1 Conus betulinus
GTGATATCCCCACGCCCCGCTGTTCTTTACTGAACTTCAATGCTTAGGAAATAAGATTAACAACAACGACGACGACAAAAACAAAACAACAACGACGACAACAACACAACAACAACAACACCAACGACGATATCAACAACATCATCAAAAGCAACAACAACAATCCAGCAAAAGCCATTGCCGTGCAGTTGTAGCAACTACAGTAGCAAACTGGTTGAAAGCAAATCGGATTATTTTAGCCGAGCCGAGAGTTGGTGTCTTCAACACGGATAAATGTAGTGGAAGCAACCATTCGGTTCTCTTTTTTTTAATTACACTATTACACTATCTTTTTCCATGAACAAATCTAATCGGTTTATCCCTCACACCCTGCTCCCCTCCTCTCACTCCGCTACCTCCCCCCCCCACCCCACCCCCATCTCTCTCTCTCTCTCTCTCTCTCTCTCTCTCTCTCTCTCTCTCTCTCTCTCTCTCTTCGCAATAAACAATGCTGTACACAAACAGCGTACAGATTCACAAAATTCAACTAGAAACATTACTCCGGACAAATTTTACGCACATTTTCTGTCATTATTAGATATCCTTACTCAAGCTCACAGGCTATAAGGGTAACTAACAAATATAGATGTCCGACTTCCCTAATATCATTTGCAGACAAAGACTTGGATCCAGTAACTCACTCAAGGTTCCCCCTCTTCCTGTACATGAAGTAGGAATGCACATAGCGCAGTTAAAGAAAAAAAAAGGGTCCTGATAACATACCCACATTTCTTCTCAAACCCACTGTACCTTACATTGTTGAGTCTCGTACATACATATATAATTTATCCATTAACACTATGTCTTCCCTCAAACGTTCAAAAATGCCATAGACGTGCAGTAAAGTTACTCCATCCAGCCGCGCCTCTAACAACGGATGAAAAACTAAAAGCGCTGAACATACCTCCTCTGAGTAAGCAGTTGGAATTCAACAAGGCATCATTTATATTTACAATCTCAACAGATACTATGCCATGTTATATCAATGCCTTTTTCACAACATTGAATAGTTCTTCTGGCTCGAAGGAATTCCTTCTCCTCTACCCGCGCATTGATCAATACAAAAAACCCAGATTACTTTGGGCCATATATCTGGAACTCACTTCTGCCTAGTCTGCAATATACGAATACGTTAAAACTTTTCAAGAAACATTTACATGAGTATTTTATGTCTCAATAATTTGATTAGTCGGTTTAAATCATTAGCCTCCATTCGCAAAGTATTCTGTAATCCACACTTCGAATACACTGTCTAAACATATGACCTACTCCATTAATCTCTCATCCCCACTCCCACTCTGTCTACCATCCCTCTTCTCCTCTCTCTACCCACCATTCCCCCCAACCCCCTCCTCCGTCTTGTTTTTTTTGCTCGTATGTTTGTTTCCTTCTGTTTGACTACCAAGGCAAAGGCAAGGCAAAATGCAGGAGAGCTCAGAGAACACAGGAAGCCAAGGTTGCTAGTGACGCCAAGACAAACCCGAAGGCATTTTGGAACTACGTCAAGTCAAAGACAAAGTAACCATATATATATATATATATATATATATATATATATATATATATATATATATATATATATATAATGAAACAATAAATTCCCAGGATAAGTACCGAGCACCATTCCAGCAACTTACAGAGCAGCTAGGTGTTGCAATGACTGCAAGAAATATTGAATTATAAACAAAGCTTGCTCTTATGTCTCAGATTATAGAAATAGGGGGGTGATAAGCCTTCATATCTGCAGTGGTAGATGGTTCTGCCTAACTGACAGTATGTGCTTGAGTGGGTGAATGGGGAATAAATAAATGCTTCTCAAAATGAACCTTCAGCAAGCATAGCTTATAGCCTCCAAAGTGGGAGACCATCTCCAATGGGGAGAGAGCTCACTAACATATAACTCCTGGTCAGATACCGGTATTTCGAAACCTGATTGTTTCTCCTCAGTGACCGCGGAAAGTGGTAATTTGACTCCTCTGCCTTTTTCGGTTTTAAGAAGGGTGCTATACCAGAAAAAGGCTGGTGTGCAATACCATAGTATGTTTGTTGAGTTTTCAAATAACTAACTAAAGGTGCCACCTAAGAAGCAAAAGAAATCATCATGAAAGAGCAAACAAGCTACATTTTTCTTGTGAAAAGTAGAAAATATAAAAAGATAACCTCTTAAGACACAAGTGCTGAGGGCAGTTCTTGGAATGAATCCGCAAGGGACTAAATTACAATGAAACAATAAATTCCAAGGATAAGTACCGAGCACCATTCCAGCAACTTACAGAGCAGCTAGGTGTTGCAATGACTGCAAGAAATATTGAAATTATAAACAAAGCTTGCTCTTATGTCTCAGATTATAGAAATAGGGGGGTGATAAGCCTTCATATCTGCAGTGGTAGATGGTTCTGCCTAACTGACAGTATGAAGGTTCAAAATGAACCTTCAGCAAGCTTATAGCCTCTCATCATTTTGAGAAGCATTATTTTATTTCCCATTCACCCACTCAAGCACATACTGTCAGTTAGGCAGAACCATCTACCACTGCAGATATGAAGGCTTATCACCCCCCTATTTCTATAATCTGAGACATAAGAGCAAGCTTTTGTTTATAATTCAATATTTCTTGCAGTCATTGCAACACTAGCTGCTCTGTAAGTTGCTGGAATGGTGCTCGGTACTTATCCTTGGAATTTATTGTTTCATTGTAATTTAGTCCCTTGCGGATTCATTCCAAGAACTGGCCCTCAGCACTTGTGTCTTAAGAGGTTATCTTTTTATATTTTCTACTTTTCACAAGAAAATGTAGCTTGTTTTGCTCTTTCATGATTTTCTTTTGCTTCTAGGTGGCACCTTTAGTTAGTTTTTTGAAAACTCAACAAACATACTATGGTATTGCACACCAGCCTTTTTCTGGTATAGCACCCTTCTTAAAACCGAAAAGGCAGAGGAGTCAAATTACCACTTTCCGCGGTCACTGAGGAGAAACAATCAGGTTTCGAAATACCGGTATCTGACCAGGAGTTATATGTTAGTGAGCTCTCTCCCCATTGGAGATGGTCTCCCACTTTGGAGGCTATAAGCTTGCTGAAGGTTCATTTTGAGAAGAAGCATTTATTTATTCCCCATTCACCCACTCAAGCACATACTGTCAGTTAGGCAGAACCATCTACCACTGCAGATATGAAGGCTTATCCCCCCCCTATTTCTATAATCTGAGACATAAGAGCAAGCTTTGTTTATAATTCTATATATGTATATGTATAACAGACTAATAAATTCCAAGGATAAGTAACCGAGCACCATTCCAGCAACTTACAGAGCAGTTTGGTGTTGCAATGACTGCAAGAAATATTCAATTATAAAACAAAACTTGCTCTTATGTCTTAGATTGAAGAAATAGGGGGAGATAAGCCTTCATATCTGCAGTGGTAGTTAATTCTGCCTAACTAACAGTATGTGCTTGAGAGGGTGAATGGGGAATGATGAATACTTATACACACACGCACACACGTAAAAGATGTCAAAGTCAAACAAGTTTGCAATATGCTGACTTGAGAGAACAGCACAATCTCATATTTCAAGCCGGGAGTCACAGCAAATACCCGCAGCCCAACAGGTTGTCAGAAACTTCAAGATATTGTAATGGCCATCTTGCCACATTGTCCAGACTCCAGAGTATCGTTAATGACGTGAATTCCAGCAGACGTTGTGGGTGAGTAACGGGTAATCAGGCCATTACGATCCTATCGGTCATCATTACGCTTTTAGGAGGAAAATTACTCACAATTGAATAATGGATCCTAAGTGCCTAGAGCTCCCAGAACGTGGATCAGCCCTGCGGGATGAAAAGGGTCACCACAACAAGCCGAAGACTGAGGGTGTGACAAGTGGCCTCCTGTACTGCCCTTACTATTTAAACAGCCCTGAGTTGCGGACCGGCTTCATTGACAGTTCGAGCTTTGACCAGCATCCGTCCCCTCCCTAATCCGTGGCAACGTTCCATGACAATGGCAGTCTGCTACACATGCTTCCCATTGCTGCTGGTGGTTGGGTTGATCCTCTTCCTGTCTTCCAGCGTCACAGAGGTGTATAGTGCGGTGTATTTTTCACGTGGTAAGATGGTTATAGTCTTTATGTATCTGGTCAGTGTATGTTTCGTTCTCTCGGTCTCTATCTGTCTGTCTGTCTGTCTGTCTCTCTCTCTCTCTCTCTCTCTCTCTCTCTCTCTCTCTCTCTCTCTCTCTCTCTCGTTGTTTGGATTGTTTCCATGACCGTTTTTGAATATGATGAATGATATCCGCTAATCAAATAACGAGTTAAAGAATTTAAGCTCCCCCCCCCCCCCCCCCCCCCCCCCCCCCCCCCCCCCCCCCCACCCCCGCTCCTCCACCAAAAAGAAGAAGGGCTAAAAATAACTTTGACCGCGGAGCAGCTTCTATGAGTTCATTTGTAATTCTGTCTTGACCATCAGCTTTCTGAAGTTTTATCTTTCCTAGAACCACTAAAAGCTTCTTCTTTAGAAATGTAACGATTCAGATTGTCATCACCATTATCAGTGTCAGTTATGAACTGTTCATTCATCAATTCGTTATGAGAACCAACGTTTCCTTCCTGTAAATGTCTGAAATGAAGAAACCACATCACTCGCTAATCATTTACAGGTTTTCTTTCTCTTGACTTCATTTGAACACAGTCCCCTTTTTTTTTTTTTTTTTTTTTTTGAGTGTTTCCAGTTTGTAGTTATTCTATTGACGAGCATTATTATACTCTTGTATTTCTCTTTTGTCTTAAAAGAAAGTGTTTATATACGTACCTAGCTTTACGGTAGGACTCACGAGGTGTCTCGGATAAAGATTGTTGATATTTCTTTAAAAAAAAATGAAATAAAAAACACGAGCATTTCTTTTGTTAACTTAGTATTCCATATGAAACCAGTCGTCTTCTTTTGGAAATTTTCCAACACTAATTTTTTATATATTTTGCAGCCACTTTTACACCATAATTAAAACAATGAATGTCTCCTTAATATTAACATCAACCAACTTCACTGTCTCTTGTACACGCACTTGCATGTCATTGGAAAAAGATATAAATCTAAATATATGAACATGTCCTTCATTCCAGACAATTTTAAATTGTACAGCGCCTGTTGTTTCCTTCTAACGAGTTGCTATTCTGACTCAGGCAGATTACTAGAAAGGAAATGCTTGTATAAAGTCAGTAGTAAATTGACACTGCTATCCTTAACAGGAGACCACAGGAGCGAGTGGAACAAAATAATGTGACGGGAATATTTCAAACAGGGTTTTAATATATATATATATATATATATATATATATATATATATATATATATATATATATATATATATATATATATATATACCATTGATCACATGTTCTCATTGGTGGCATTTATACAAAAACAGTTTTGTTTAACTTGTAAACTATAAATTACATTTATTGATTCTGAGAAGGCTTTTGATTCGATTTATATAAATTTACTGATAAAACTTTACTGTGGTGAATATTGCTAAAGAAAACAGTACTCATGGGAAACTTTATTGGTATGTCGCAAGTCTGTGTGATTCTGTTCAGGCAAGGGTGCGATCTGGCGCAACTTTAACGGATTACATCAATTGCAATTCTGCTTTGAAACAGGGTGATGTATGTAACTCTGTTTTGTTTTTCTTTATTTATAAATGAACTGACACAGGAAGTTATACATTCTAGAGGGCGTGGTGCAAATGTTTATATCTCTTTCAGCAGCAGATGACATGGCCTTGGAATCAGAAACTGGATTTGGATTATAAACTCAATGAAATGCCTTTCAAAATGTTGCCGCTTGGTTAGTTAAAGGTTAACTTGCCAGAAAACAGTATAATCGTTGTTAGAAAAGATGGGCATACAAAGAACGATGGACATAGAACGAATCAACGATGCTTGTTGTCAATGTACATAAGCATCTAGAGATATATTTTTCAATGTTTAAGTTTTTCTTTGAAGGATGTTGCCACTAGAGCGGAAAAAAGCATTATGATGATACTGACGAAATTATCGTCGCCAAATAACGATTCCCTTAATTTGCTTTTGAAATTATTTGATTGCCAAGTTTACACTTCGGAACAATATGGGGCTGAAATATAGGACATTGGTGCAGCTGCTGTATACTGTGAGAAAGTCCATCTTTTTGCTTTAAAAGAAAACTTTTGGAGTGTCGCTACAAACGCCAAAAGATGTGGCATATGGCGGAACAGCTAAGCAGTCTATGTATTTAAATTCCATTGTTAATGCGTTCGATATTTGTTTAAAACAATCATTCAGATGCATGACCACATATTACCATACAAAGCATACAAAATGCTGTTAGACTTAGTTCGTGGAAGTAAGAAAAACTGGATGACCGAGGTGATGATGAAACTCTGTGAATATTGTATGGCTGAATTAAAGTGTCGGTGATATGAATGTTTTTATTCAGATATTCAGCGAAAGACTGGTTGATTATACTTAGCAAAATAGGCATTCCCTATTACAAAACAATGACAGATTTGACTTGTATAGAACATACTGTTATTTATGCTGTTTACCTATTCATGTGTCAAAAGTATAATGATTCGGTTTCGATTTGAGGTGTCTGATATGTATACTTACTGTTTTCGTTACAGACAGTCATGTGATACAAATATGATCAGTCCATTACATTAAAATTCAAAAGAAGGCAAAATTCATTTGTATTGACTTGTCCAGTATTAAGATGTCTTACAGAGCAATTTGTTCCGCGGAAGTATTTTATTAATCCTTGCCTTTTTATGTTGGTTTTTAAATGTGATCACCACTGAAAATACTGTCAGACAGTAAGCTGTTTTGTTTATGTAAGGCTTTTGCTTATATAAGGCTTTCAAGAAGGGAAATGTTCATGTAACAGTCAGAACACCAGTGTCAATCTGCGACATGAATCACAATGAATATCTCCGTTCTAAGAGGATATGGCCTTTGTCAATAAGATATGAGTCTCTCTCTCTCTCTCTCTCTCTCTCTCTCTCTCTCTCTCTCTCTCTCTCTCTCTCTCTCTGTGTGTGTGTGTGTGTGTGTGTGTGTGTGTGTGTGTGTGTGTGTGTTTCCGTCAGTTTTGTACCGTCTTTGTATGCCTCTTTGCGACTGCAGCGTATGCATCTGTGCGTTAATCAGAATCAGAGTCAGAATACTGTTACCGCCCCAAAGGTTACAAAGACTTATTTTGGACACAACACACAAAAATAATCATGCAACTGTTCTCTGCTGAAGAGTATACTGGTCACAACAAGTTAAGGGGCACAGGTCGATTTCGACCACTGCAAGAAAGATACGCGTATAAAACAAAACGTTATGATAAATGGGCCGGTAGACCAGATTACAAGTGTAGCCCAGCCACCTATGAAAGCACGTGCATTACGTTTTCACTCGCGGTCACTTTCTATATAGAGTGAAAGCCTTGTGAGCATCAGTGATATTTGTGAATTTTTGTGTCAACGTTCGGGCTTCTTTAGCTGCGAAAGCAGGGTTAGAGGACAAACACTGCATGACGCACATGAACGTTCAGGTTAATGTTAACGTTAGTCAGCATTAGCTAGCCAGTAATGGGTATAAAAGTCCCGAAAATCTGGACTCCTACAAGCATGTCTCCGAGAACAAAACTTTGCACCCTGGACCGCGGACGCGCCCTGACATGACTGAACAAAGGCCCGTCATCACGAGAATTTGGAAGACGACTGGGAGCTACACGAGTTTGGCCTCCACTCAAGACGTACAGCTATCAGGATCCCCCTGACACCGGCTCATCGTCAGGCCAGTGTGGCCTGGTGTCAGCAACATCAGCACTGGACCAGGCAGCAGTGGTCCCAGGTCTTGTTCACCGACGAGTCCCGCTTCACTGTTGCCTTCAATGACGGCAGGAGACGGGTCTGGTGCAGGCAAGCAGAGCGGTTTGTAGACTGCGCTGTTCGTGAGGTTGACCGCCATGGAGGAGGCTCAGCGATGGTGAGGGATGGCTTCCATGTCAACGGCAGAACACCTTTGTACGTCATCCAGGGTTCTATGACCGGACTGCGCTACAGGAATGAGATTGTTCAGCCTCTCATCCAGCCAGCTCTGCAAGCCATGGGACCGAAGGCAACCTTGCAGGAAGATAACGCTCCTCCTCATGGCACAATTTCTGCAACAGGAGTGGCAGAACATCCCCTAGAACACTCTCAGGAACCTTGTGTATTCAATGCGCCGGCGCTGCCTTGAATGTCTGGCGGCTAACGGGGGTTACACCCGATATTGACTTTGTTGAAATGTGCTTACCTAATTCCTGACTTTTGAAAGGAGGGGTGTGGTGATTTGAACTTGTACTGCTGCTCTGTTTTTGAATGAATTTGATCGCAACCGCTATGAAATCGTTGGTTAATGATGAAATTAACTATTTCATATTTTAAATTGCCTCGTCTGTGCCTTTCCTGTCTTTGGTGATGCTGTCATGAGATGGCCCTTAACTTGTTGTGACTAGTATCTATAACAAAAAGGTATATTTCTGTTTCATTTTTTGCTTGCTTATCAATACAAACATGCTTGAAAACAATTAGGTCCTTCTGTTGAACTAGCTTCTGTGTCAACTGCTGAATTCACTTTTTCATTGTTGTACTTCAGATTCTGTCAGTAAGTGTTTTTGTTTTATTTTTTTTTTTATCGCAATAACATTTTTCTCGTAAATCATTATAGAGTGCATACCTCCATTAATAGAGTAAATAAAATGCACTTTTTTTGTTCCAGGTTTGATTTTTTTCCCCCTTCTTTTTCTTGCTTTCTTTTATTTTTCCTTTTCTGTCATTAAGCCATCACAGCTTGTGCGAAATTTTCGATGATTCGGCACTCTTCGATTTTGTGCTTTATTAGATACGGTTCGAACTAACCGATATCTTTAGAGGGATAATATATCAACGTGGACGACTCCCTTTTTTGACGAGCTAAAAAAAAAAAGAAACGCTTTATACTGGTATTTAAATATCCTTTGCATTGTTCAAACAGTCGTTTACACTAAGTGTATTGTAGAATATACTGGAAGACACCGTGTTCATCTAAAATCATTTATACCATAATGATATTTGTAATGATACAGGAATTAAGTATGATAATCCTTCTGGCCTCTCTGTGTGTGTGTGTGTGTGTGTGTGTGTGTGTGTGTGTGTGTGTGCGTGCGTGCGTGCGTGCGTGCTTGCGCGCTTGCTTTGCTTGCTTGTGTGTGTGTGTGTGTGTGTGTGTGTGTGTGTGTGTGTGTATGTGTGTGTGTGTTTGTGTGATATTTGTGTCACTCTGTGTGCTTGTGTGTGTTTGTGCGATTGCGTGCGCACGCTTTGTGTGTGTGTGTGTGTGTGTGTGTGTGTGTGTGTGTGTGTGTGTGTGTTTTGCGAGAGCGAGCGAGGAGAGAGAGAGAGAGAGAGAGAGAGAGAGAGAGAGAGAGAGAGAGAGAGAGGAGAGAGATTTCACACCATTTGAATTCGTAACTGCTTTTATTACAAGTGGAACGGATGAATCACAGAACAAGTTGGTTGATCACAGAACAAGTTGGTTTTCACCCCTCACCCCTCTCAATCCACTTAATTCTATGCCTAACTGCTGAGTAATTGACAAGATTATCCAAGTAGAAATGAGTGAATGAGAGAGAGAGAGAGAGAGAGAGAGAGAGAGAGAGAGTAGAGAGAGAGAGAGAGTCCATCTGAACAAATGAAACTGACCGACAAGTAAGGTCAGTGCCGATAAGATAGATGTCAGTCGTATAAAGCTGTAAGTTCCCGGCCATTAACGTGACGGTAGTACTAGAAAAAAAAAAGTGAAACATCATGCTAGCATCCGGTGGGACCAGATTGTGGCTGGTTGGCTGGCTGGGAATCCTCGTCTGTGTGGCTCTGGCTGACGCTGCTGCAGTATGGAGATCTTTAGGTATGATCTTTCCCAGAATGGCTGGCTGCTACGGCTAGCTAGCTTAAAAAAAAAAATTCGTCTCTCCTCCTCTCTCTCCCATCTAAATCCCCTCGGTCCTGTGTGGCTCTGGCTGACGCTGCACTCGCTCTCTCCCATCGTGAGATCTTTAGTATGTGTGTGGTATCCTGTGTGTGGTCATGTGTGTGTGTGTGTGTGGTGTGTCCCCTGTTTCCCTAACCTCCTCCTATTCCATCCCGCCCTCGCGGGTAATCCCCTCATAATTGTTTCACTTCCCCTCCCATCCCGGAGTGAAACTTCTCATCTTTCCCTCCCCTCCTAGAGAGAGTCTAAGAGTACCTCGCGCCCGAACCATAAGCTAATCCTAAAAAAGTTCGTACCCGTCCTCTCTCACCGTCTCCCTCACGTCTCTCTCTCTCCTGATCTTCTCAGCGGGCCTCCCTCATCCCGTCCCGCCCTCATCTCTCTCCGAGTCTCCCCCCGTCCCCCCGACCTACCTCCGTTCTCATCCCAACTCTCCTCGTCTCATCCCCTCACCCTCCCCCGTCCTATGATGCTCTCAAACCCAACTCTCCCTCACTCCCTCCTCTTTATCACCTCTCGTCCCCCCCATCTCTCCTCTCCTCAGCTCCGGTCCCTCGTCATCTCTCCCGTCTCCTCTCCCTTCTTCTCTCCTCTCTCTTCCCTCTATCGTCTCGTCCTCGTCCTCCTCTCGTTCTCCTCCTCCTCCCCCGTCTCTCTCATCGCTCTCTCTCCTTATCATCCCTCATCTCCCAACTCCACACTCCTCATATACCCTCCCGCCTCTATATATCCACTCTCATCCAAGCGCATCCCAATACTCACCTCCACGCCCCTCGGCCTCTAGCTCTCTCTCTCCCCCTCCTCCCCCTCTTCTCATCCTGACTCCTCTCCTCTCGCCTCTTCTCCTCCCCCCCCCATTCTCTCTCCACTCCTACCCTCTGTCCGTCTCCCTCCTCTCCCCTCCTCAGCTCTCTCCTCTCTCACTTCTCCCCTCTCTCCCTCTTCTCCTCTCTGTTCTCTCTCACACAATCAACCCCTCTCGGCCGTCCCTCCTCTCGTCTCCTCCCCTCCTCTCCTCTCTCCTCTTCTCTCTCTCATCAATCTCCTCTCTCTCTCTCGCTCTATAATATGTATATATATATATATAATCATTAGTATATGTATATACAGAGAGAGAGGATAGAGAGATATATTTAATAACTCTGTCACTGAGTCTGTTATTTCTGTTTCTCTGTGTGCTTGTCTGTTCTGTCTCTGGTCCGAAAAAGAAATTGTAGGTCGATGGACATTGCTAATAGTTTTGATTAGCGTTTGTTCAGTTTGTAAACAGTGACGAAGAAAACTTTTAATCTACGACATTTTTTCACGTTTAACTTCCACGCCGGCCTCTCTCTGTGCAGTTTTTTTTTTTCCAAAATTCTGGTGGGAAAAAAGTTTAGATTAAAATCCAGCGTTGCTCTAACATGGGATGTTTCCCTGTAGATCAGGGCCAGCTTAAGTGATTTCTATCGTCGGCGGCGAGGTAATCACAATTGCATAGCTCGTAGACATTGTGTTTTGCACCATGAAAATCAGGTCTAAAGCGAAGTAGTTTTACACTTCGATGCCTAGTACCATTTCAGTGAGCAATCAAAACACACGATTTTAGTTCTCGGATCAACAAGCATTATAAATTTTCAATCTTCGGAGCGTCTGCCGAAAGTTAACCCTAACTGACCCTGACCCTGCCCAAACCATGGTGTAACCCTAATCCTAACCTGCTACGAAAACTTTAAAAGAAATAACAAATATTTTTTTAAGCAAACAAACAACTTCATTGTTTTTCTGAATCTGTAACAGTGACTTCCCCTGATCATCAACATTTGCGCTGAGCGTAATTTGGGCATCTTACCTGTCGACTTGCTGACTGGCTTAACGAACTCACGATCATATCAGATACCAGTTGAAAGGGGGAAAAGGTCACAGAAATCGGCGTGGCACGTAGCTTGGACACGTGGTGTGTTTATCTTTCAAAAGTATATAGAAGAAAAAAAAAGCAGGGTCGAAAAACACAAGAGATACATTTTTAAACGACCTAATCCCTGATTCAGCTTTGTTTTCTGTTTCAATCTGTTTAATCTCTGATGCAAGCAAGATGAATGTCCGTCTCTTACGACTTAGCGTAAGAATCAGGCCAAATGTTAGAGATATTCTCCGACTGTGTACCGTTCTACTCTAATTCAGGTTTCTTTTTTGAAACTCTGCTTGTTAATTTCATATCCAGGGCATATCACTTTGCTTATAGATTGAGTCTGGTTCGATGTGTGTCTGTAAGTAAACGAGTGAGCAATTGCCCCTTTTCGTTGCTTCCGTTTGTATCATTCAGATGCTACAGTTAACGCGTGCAGAGTGACATAGTATTCCATTTTCAAGTTTTTGTTTTTGTTTTGTTTTGTTTTGTTTTGTTTTTGTTTTTTTTTTTTTGGGGGGGGCACGTACCTCGAATCATTGACGTTCCGGGTTTCAAGACTGGAACAGGCTAAAAGAAAAAAAAAAAAAAAAAAGAAAGAAAGAAAGAAGAAGCTGACCAAAAAAACCTTAATCTTCACAGGGAAAGAAGGCAGGTGTGTCTTATCATTGTATTTGTATATAAACTGAGAGAGAGAGAGAGAGAGAGAGAGAGAGAGAGAGAGAGACAGAGACAGAGAGAGAGAAGCACGTGCATGTGTAGGGCCTATGTGTGTGTGTGTGTGTGTGTGTGTGTGTGTGTGTGTGTGTGTGTGTGTGTGTGTGTGTGTGTGTGTGTGCTCTCGCTCGCTTCCTAAGACCCCCGATGTCCGTATGACCAGAACTGGCTGCCACGGCATTCCAAGACTATGATTTAAATGTAGGTTAGCCACAGCTTGCCCCCAAGTTGTTGCTCGCGGTCACGTGCACGATTTTAAAATCCAACGTCTATCGACCGCGACTACTACTGCTGCAACACTACTACTTCTGCTGCTGCTACTGCTGCTGCTGCTACTGCTGCTGCTGCTGCTATTACTGTGACCTCTGTTTCCACTGCTGGGAGCCGCTGCTGCTACGTCTTCTAGAAATACTGCTCTGTTGTAGCACTACCTACTGTTTGTGCTGCGGCAGCTACTACCACTGCTGCTGTGTGGGTCTACCATTACTACTACTGCCATTGCTGTTGTATGGGTCTACCATTACTACTACTGCCATTGCTGCTGTATGGGTCTACCATTACTACTACTGCCATTGCTGCTGTATGGGTCTACCATTACTACTACTGCCATTGCTGCTGTGTGGGTCTACCATTACTACTACTGCCATTGCTGCTGCTGCGGGGCGGTGTCTACTGCATCTGTGAAGGAATTCCAGACCCCATTTGGAACCCCACCCCTCACCGCACCCGGGAAGGGGGTGGGGGTGGGTGGGTCTGCTCCCCGGAGAGGAGACGGAGGGGACAGTTCTCTTCCAATTCTTTTGGGATGGTGGGGGGCGGTGGGTTACTCCCTAGTAAAATTCGGCCATGTTATGAATACCTCAGCAGATTTTCTTTACAAGCTGAGGAGGAGATGGAGTGGAAGCAGACCCCCCCCCCCCCCCCCCCCCCCCCCCCCCCCCCGGGGTTCCAAATGGGGTCTGGAATTTCTTCACAGATGCATTTTTGCCTGCAGGAATGGGAAAGGTGGGGGGAAGGGGGGGGGGGGAGGGGGAGGGGGCTCCAAGCAGTGAATCATTGGCAAAAAAATTCCAGGTGTTCAGAAATACATGCTTCAGACAGACGGCTTTTTTTTTTTTTTTTACCTACTACGGCAAGTAGCAGTTTAATGCCCGTGCCGGTAGATGAAAAAAAAAATCTCTTTTAGCAGTATTCTGACACCGCAGTTTGCCTGGTTAATTAAGACGGGTGTCTTCCCCCATGACTCTGCCCAACGTGTCCAGTGGGATGCAGCACAGGGCAGGGCACCATGAGACTAGACAGGGTAAAAAAAAGAAAGCCCTGCATGGACAACATCAAGGACGGAACTGATGATAAACACCTGTGGCTCAGTTGCAGCGACGTTAAAACATCAAATGAAAGCAAGAAGCCGATATTGAGAAGTCTGTTCGAACGCACACCAAATGACAAGCACCTCAAGGAAACAACAACAAAAAAAAGTTTTATGATATTTAAAACATAATAGAATCGTATAAAATTAAATTAAATTAAATTAAAATAGAATACAGTGATATATGATATAATGGAATGGGAAAAATGAAACAGGATAAAATAAAACAAGTTTGTTTCTATAGTATCAGAACTGACAGGCGATGTTTGTGCCCAAAATCCAGATTAAAAGATACCGTCTTTCAATCAAGCGTGGACAGATTGTGATGTATTGCTGAAGAAGCAGAACACAAGACTCGTGATCAGTATTGATGCTGAATACGGGTGACGTTAATGTTAGGGAAATCGTTGTACCATGACCAACTTGGTGTTTCGCTGAAAACTGCTATGAAAAATTGCACGATGAACAGGTATTTCAGCACGCATTCATTTATTTGGGTTTTTTTGTTTGTTTGTTTGTTTTGTTTATTCATGTATTTGTTATTTCATTTGCTCATTTTTTATTTATTCATTTCTATAGATGTATATTCATTATTCATTTTTTTTTTTTTTAGTTATTTACTTGATTTATTTGTTTTTTTTTGTCATTTGTTTGTTTTCAGGTTCTTACGCTTAATACATTTTGTGTTGTTGAAGGAGACGAAGGGATAAAGCGTAAACGAGCACGTCGAAAACTGTTCCTTCATCCCACATCCAAAAGTCTACCATTCATTCTTGGCCTTTAGAAACGAGCTGTAAGCTGTCACCACATTAAGCAATCGTGATTGTTCACTAACTAAGGGGTAAACGGCCTCCTAAAAACCCAGTCAGCTGGCATGTTAACGCATAACATAATAATCCACAGGGTGTTTTCCCAGAGCTCATTTCCCGAGGCGTTTGGTTTCGGTAAAGGACAACATGGGGGTGGCATTCTCATTATGGAGAGAGGGCAAGAGGGAAAGGGGTGGGGGTGGGGGAGGTGGGGGGGGGGGGGGGGGGTGTTAGAGGCGTGAGAATTGCCGAGGAGAGGCATCTAGAAAAGTACGCCCGTTACAAACCGAAAGATTAGCTGGGAGAGAAACGGAAGTCCTCTCACCCTCCTCCCCTCTGTCCCTGGCAGGTTTTAAATTACCCGGGTCATTACCATCTTCCTGCGCCCCTCCCCCGCCACCTCTCTCAATATCTCCACCCCATCCCCACCCCCACCCCCCCCACCTCTGCCCCTTCCCCTCCCTCCTCCCCATCGTGTCTACGAGCTCTAATAATACCTGACAAATTATCTGCGGTGTTGTTGGCTGCGCAGCATACGTCAAATATATTAGAAGGTCTTTTGCTTGTTCCCTAACATACGTCAAGTTAATGGTGATATTTAGCGCGGTCCTTGAAGGCGAAACCAGCTGCCAAAAGTGCATGTGATCCCTACAGAGCATCGGGACTGCGTGAATATCAGCTCAGTTCTGCGGACTAGTTTCTGAGAGGCGGCTAGTTAAAAGACGGCTGAGAGCAATCACTGCAATTGCTGCTGCTCTTCTCGTTGTTGCTGTTATTATCATCATCATTATTATTGGTTGATGTTGTTGATGTTGTTGTTATTATTGTTGTTGTTGCTGCTGCTGTGTGTTCTCATCATCATCACTGGGTCACTGGGTTGTCCGATGATCATGGGTATTATCATCATCATCATCATAATCATCGGGAATATATGTGCACACACCAGCATACAGTGTGTGTGTGTGTGTGTGTGTGTGTGTGTGTGTGTGTGTGCGTGCGTGCGCGTGCATGCACGCGTGCGCACGTGCGCGCGCGCGCGTGTGTGTGTTTGTGTGTATATGTGTGTGTGTGTGTGTGTGTGTGTGTGTGTGTGTGTGTGTGTGTGTGTGTGTGTGTGTGTGTGTGTGTGAATTTTAAGCGTAAGCAATCACCCATTTCAACATGAAGCTAAAGAAACAGAACGGTGACACTTGTTCGTTTCAAAAACAATCTTCTCTGAGCTTTAGCCCCGGGGAGGAAGGGGTTGGGGCGGGGGCTGGAGGTTGCGCTGAAATACACAAACAATCTGTGAATGACAGAAGCCAGCGCGGTGCGAACCATTTCTACACAAAATGGAGACATAAATGAGTCTATACACAAAACACAACCGATTTCTCAATAAACATAAAATGGAGCGTGGTGGTATCGTGATGTGTGACAACGGCAATGTCTGATTATGCCTGTACGTTTTGGCAAATAAATTCATTATCTCATGGGTAGATTTTGCGAGTTTCTTACGTTTGGACTTTCGATGGAAGTTCATTAAAGCTTTTTTTTTTTTTTTTGTCTTATATCTTCTGTGCCACTTCAGTGGCATCGCACCCACGCCGCTCATTCCGGGCCCTCGTCCACAGCCACAGCCCAGCCCGGCCCGCCGCAGCCCTGACACCGGCAATCCACGGAGAGCAGTCAATGTCAAGTCGTCATGAGGCAACCCACCGGAGGAGGTACTGCACTGCCGAGTCACTTCGGTAGTGTTCAGTGGTGCCAGTTTTGATCCAACATACACAGGTTATCACCTATCAATCCCCCTACTGACGACAATAAATGCGCAGTTGTGGAACCGGCGTAAGTGAGTTCTCCCTCCGGAGGGCGCTGTCACGTCCGTTCAACGACAGTCTCCATGAATTTGCCAATACTGTGACCCCAAGCCGAGGCTATAGACGCGGAAGGGATATCGAAACAGAGGTCATCCTGAGAGCAGCGCTGAAGGGCCACAGAATTTTGACACTTTTTTTTTAAATGCTGATTGATGAGAATGAGGATGATGAAGATGATGCTACAGATTTCCTCTCGGGTCTGCGATTGCATGACAGGGTTGTATTCTACGCTTACTTTCATAATATATCCAGGCGTCAACCCAGGCCCGACAGATACAGACAGCTGCAGTGTTGTTCAGGAAATCTGAACAACACCGTCAAATATGCATCCATTTAGTGGATAAACTCGACTCTGTGATCCCCAGTCTCCTAAATTAGCCCATAGCAAACTCAACTCTGGGTAGGCCCCGGTCGGGTTCTGATGGCTTTGATGGAAATCGAACCCCAACTCCAGCCGGGAGTCCGCACGCTAACCGTTCGCCACAGCGGCTGGTTCATTAACGCATTACAGTTAAAAACACTTGGATGGTGTTGGAAAGGAAATGATAAGGCGTGGTAGTGTCGTGGGCTGACTCGAGCACCTGGAATCACCGGGAGGTTCTCGAATCAGAACATATAAAAAAATAATCGCCTCTTCATCTTTCTTCTTGAACACACACACACACACACACACACACACACACACACACACACACACACACACACACACACAATATTTATTCCTTTTGCCCCTCTTGGGTTATGGAGGAAGGGTGAGTTTAACCTTCATTTTCCTACATTTCGTGTAACAGAAGTCGCCTCTACTACTAAGTTTATATTGGAATTTGTTGCCCGAATTGGGGTACTGAGTTTGAAAAATTGTAAAAAAAAAAATAAACTAATAGATAGAAAGACTTCAAATTTTTAGCAAAAATCTATGGAAAGCTGAACTTAGGGGGATGTGAAATTATTTTCATGGTTCAAAGGAATAGCAGGAGAACGAACGAAAACAAACAAACCAAAATAAAACGTAAATCGCTAGTCAATGCTGACATAGACTAATAATTTACAACACTTGAGATAGTCTAATTTACTTTGACATAGAAGCATTTGTTTTCGATAAGTAGGAGACATCATTTGACAAAAATTATAGACAGATTTTGGAAAGAGAAATCTTTTTTGCAAATGCGTGTGGCGCAAAGTAGCGTATGATAAACATTTCCATGACAAAAATGTATGAAATTCATCACCTATTGCAGACAAGTCACATTTATTACATAACCTGTTTTCTTTTGGAATAGCAAATCGATAAGATTAAGATTAAGATTAAAATTATAGTCCCGTTAACAGCAGAGGTTATCTCAGGACTGTCACCACGTTCCAAACTACCACGTATATATGTTAAAAAAAAAAGATAAAAAGCAAAACCTCTCCCAAACCCATTAAAAACAGATTAAAAGAACCTATCCTAGGATTAAAAACCAACACGTTGAAACAAGATAAGACAGCAAATCGATAATCTACTTCAATTGGTAATTTATGATTAGAACATCTAAATTTGATAAGAGGGTAAATTTGAATATTTTGTAAGCAAGCGCGCGCGCGCGCGCACACACACACACACGCACACACACACACACACACACACACACACACACACACACACACACACACCACACACACACACACATATATATTCATATATATCCATATACATATGTATATATATATATATATGTAATGCTGAACAATTAAGTAGTGGAGGAAAACAAGTGCAGGCTAACAATTCTTCAATCGTGATAGTAATGACTTGGCAAAGATTTAAACTTTTAGAAAAAAAAATTAAAGATGAAGAAAATGGGGAATGTAATATAAATATTAGAAACCCTTCACTAGCCGCCTGATGGAACCATCGTAATCCTGGACCTTTCGTCCTGGATTGGACTCATCAGGGAGACACGGCTGGCTGGTTGTGTCTGTGCTCTTGGTGTCAAATAGACACACCACAGTCCCATATATATATATATATATATATATATATAAATATAAATATCCAAGGATAAGTAAACTAATAAATTCGAGTAACCAGCCATTCCAGCAACTTACAGAGCAGCTTGGTGTTGCAATGACTGCAAGAAATATTCAATAATACCGTAGTATTGGAATTAATTCGTTTTTTTTTTTTTAATTTATTTAGTCCCTTTCGGATTCATTCCAAGAACTGGCCTTCAGCACTTGTGTCCTAAGAGGTATATCTTTTTATTTTCTACTTTTCACAAGAAAAGGTAGCTTGTTTTGCTCTTTCAGGATTTTCTTTTGCTTCTTAGGTGGCACCTTTGGTTGTTTTTTTTGAAAACTCAACAAACGTACTACGGTATTGCAGACCAGCCTTTTTCTGGGAAAGCATTCTTCTTAAAACCGAAAAGGCAGGGGCCTAAAGTTACCATTTTTCGCGGTCACTAAGCAGAAACAATCAGGTTTTAATACCGGTATCTGACTAGAAGTTATTTGACTACAAGTTTTATGTTAGTGAGTTTCCAACGCAATGGCGATTGTTTCCCCCATGGAGACCATAAACTTGCTGAAGACTCATTTTGAGAAGCATTTATTATTCCCCATTCACCCACTCAAGCATTTACTGTTAGTTAGGCAGACCTATCTACCACTCCCAGATATAAATGTTTATCTTCCCCCGATTTTTTCAATCTAAAACATAAGAGCAATCTTTGATTATATATATATGCACGCATAGACACATATATACGCGCGCTTGCCGACGGACACGCTGACACAGAACAATCTTAAAGTCATCGCATTGACTAACAGTTCTCAACTGTATAAACGAGTACGTTTGAAAGATGACTGCGTAGACACCAGTGTTACGCTTATTTGAACAGTCGTTGTTTTGCTGAACAGTTGATAGATTTACTGAACAGTTGTTTGACTTATTTGAACTGTCTTTTGACTTATTTGAACTGTCTTTTAGGCTTATCTGAACAGTCGTTAGGCTTGCTTGAACAGTTGTTACTCTTTTCTGAAGTCGTTAAACTTACTGAACAGTCGTTGAACGTATCTGGACAATCGTTAGACTTACTGAACGGTCGTTGGACTTATTTGAACAATCAGTAGTAGGGGGTGCACACGTCTTCAGGTTCTAACCTCATTATTTCAGTTTCTATGTTTGGAGTCAAATGGCATGGGATTAGCGGGTCTCGTCGAGATTAGGCAAGACGGTGTAAAATGACGTTAACTGCATCTTAATCGTTGTCGTCATCTTCATCATGGTAACTGAAAGCCAAGCTCTAACC